>JALPQI010013309.1:0-37584 GCA_025490895.1 Thaumatotibia leucotreta | reverse complement strand
GTTTTTACAGAAATAATCAATGTCACTGTCACTGTCACTCCTTTCCATCTGTTTCAATTGATTTTTCCTCGGTGACATCGCGTTCTCCTGGTATAAATGAAAATTAGACCTAATTCTCCTTGGTTTAGAGTTGAAAATTAAAGTGGAAAATTTCATTAATTTTTTCGAAAAAATCCGGAAAAAAACAAGCTGTTTGGAAAGAAACGGGATTTAATCCGGAAATTTTCAACGCTAGTGACGTCACGCAAGCTAGCCGCAGTAGGGGCCTCCTTCACCCGTCAGTCCCGCCAGCAACTACTGCGGGGAGCCATTGATTTAGAATATATAAGTGGATCCCCAAACAGCTCAAAAAATGGGTTGCAGAAGTAAATATTGCGGTCCTTTTGCTCCGCTATTCAGTTCTGACAGTTGACATTTGGTCACCTTACGGTGTAGCATCATTATTCCTTAAACATAAAAAGTTTCTACTATTTTGCGGTGTTGTTCGCAAATTTGACACTTATTGCTCACTTCACAAAGTTTTTTATTCTTTGAGTTTTTTTATTATAGTTTATTGTAAGTGAGCGTTATTAGCTTCAACTGAAACATGATAGAAATGACTTTTAGTGCCACTTTTCTTGGTTTTTTTGTTTGGCTCTGTGCGTCCATTTATTATTTAATGTCATTGCGGGGAGCCCTTCTCAACGTGGTCATGCAGGGCACGTTCTCTAGTGAGTAGCACATGTCTCAGTCCAGTGCTGGACTCTGCCCACTATCCGTGACGTCACGCAGTGGGGACCTTCACCCGTCAGTCCCGCCAGCAATTACTCCGGGGGGCCCTTCTCAACGTGGTCATGCAGGGCACGTTCTCTAGTGAGTAGCACATGTCGCAGTCCACTGCTGGACTCTGCCCACTATCCGTGACGTCTAGCGTTGAAAATGTCGGAAAAAATCAAATTGTTTTTTTCGAGAATGTATGAAAATTTCGTTTTTTTCCGATTTTTTCGGGTTTTTACAGAAATAATCAATGTCACTGTCACTGTCACTCCTTTCCATCTGTTTCAATTGATTTTTCCTCGGTGACATCGCGTTCTCCTGGTATAAATGAAAATTAGACCTAATTCTCCTTGGTTTAGAGTTGAAAATTAAAGTGGAAAATTTCATTAATTTTTTCGAAAAAATCCGGAAAAAAACAAGCTGTTTGGAAAGAAACGGGATTTAATCCGGAAATTTTCAACGCTAGTGACGTCACGCAAGCTAGCCGCAGTGGGGACCTTCACCCGTCAGTCCCGCCAGCAATTACTCCGGGGGGCCCTTCTCAACGTGGTCATGCAGGGCACGTTCTCTAGTGAGTAGCACATATAGAATAGAATAGAATAGAAAATGATTTATTGAGCCAAAGGTACAGCACCAAAACATGAATCAAAATAACTTAATTACTAAACACACACAATAGAAACAAAAAAAAAAGAATAATAATAAAAAAAAAGAGAAAAATTACATTAAAAAAAAATCTAACAATACAATATGTTGGTGCTGTCATACTGGCTGCAAATGGACTCTACTCAGCATATGCTCTGGCATACCTAGGCATGTCAGAGCGCTGGCCTTCCGTAGAGCCCAGGGCCAAGAAAAAGCACAAACAGCACAATTACAACTGTCAAACGTATAGTAGCATACAGTATTTACAAATTTGACAATATGGGTAACTTAATAATCAATGGTTAGTAATTTGTGGAGGTCGAGATAGATGTTAGAAAATAAACGTAAATAGGTAGCGGGAAGAAAAGTATATCTCAGTCCACTGCTGGACTCTGCCCACTATCCGTGACGTCACCGCAGTGGGGACCTTCACCCGTCAGTCCCGCCAGCAATTACTCCGGGGGGCCCTTCTCAACGTGGTCATGCAGGGCACGTTCTCTAGTGAGTAGCACATGTCTCAGTCCAGTGCTGGACTCTGCCCACTATCCGTGACGTCACGCAGTGGGGACCTTCACCCGTCAGTCCCGCCAGCAATTACTCCGGGGGGCCCTTCTCAACGTGGTCATGCAGGGCACGTTCTCTAGTGAGTAGCCATTGATTTAGAATATATAAGTGGATCCCCAAACAGCTCAAAAAAATGGGCTGCAGAAGTAAATATTGCGGTCCTTTTGCTCCGCTATTCAGTTCTGACAGTTGACATTTGGTCACCTTACGGTATAGCATCATTATTCCTTAAACATAAAAAGTTTCTACTATTTTGCGGTGTTGTTCGCAAATTTGACACTTATTGCTCACTTCACAAAGCTTTTTATTCTTTGAGTTTTTTTTTTATAGTTTATTGTAAGTGAGCGTTATTAGCTTCAACTGAAACATGATAGAAATGACTTTTAGTGCCACTTTTCTTGGTTTTTTTGTTTGGCTCTGTGCGTCCATTTATTATTTAATGTCATTGCGGGGAGCCCTTCTCAACGTGGTCATGCAGGGCACGTTCTCTAGTGAGTAGCACATGTCTCAGTCCAGTGCTGGACTCTGCCCACTATCCGTGACGTCACGCAGTGGGGACCTTCACCCGTCAGTCCCGCCAGCAATTACTCCGGGGGGCCCTTCTCAACGTGGTCATGCAGGGCACGTTCTCTAGTGATTAGCACATATAGAATAGAATAGAAAATGATTTATTGAGCCAAAGGTACAGCACCAAAACATGAATCAAAATAACTTAATTACTAAACACACACAATAGAAACAAAAAAAAACCGGCAAAGTGCGAGTCGGACTCGCGCGCGAAGGGTTCCGTACCATTATCAATTTATTATTAAAAAAATACAGTTAAATCAACCTACCTCAAAAACTATAGAAGATAATTTAATCAAACCAAAAATCGTTGATAGAGTTTATTAATGTGCATAGCATATATTTTTTTTAGAATTTTATATCGCGTAGTTTAAAAAATAGAGGGGGGGGGACACATTTTCAGACTTTGAGAGCTGATATCTCGAAAACGATTTGCTTAAATAAAAATGAGATATATAAACCTTCATATCATTTTCAAAGACTTTTCTATTAATACCCCACACGTTTATATACAACTAAAAAAATTTTTTTATCCCTCAGTTACATGTATGGAGGGCCCCCACCCCAATGGTTTTTTTTTACAATTTAGTATCATAATCCTGTAGCGGTTCATACAACACATATCCCTACCAAATTTCGTTACTGTAGCATTCATAGTTTCCGAAAAAATCGGCTGTGACAGACGGACAGACGGACAGACGGACATGACGAATCTATAAGGGTTCCGTTTTTGCCATTTTGGCTACGGAACCCTAAAAAAGAATAATAATAAAATAAGAGAAAAATTACATTAACCTCGTGCCTAAATTACGTCAAAATTTGCCAAATCAAATCGGGAATTTGTGTAATTGAGATAGAGTAAAAAAATTGACTGTGGCTTATGTCCTTTTGGATAGGACAGATGTAGGCAGGAGGTTAAAAAAAAAATCTAACAATACAATATGTTGGTGCTGTCATACTGGCTGCAAATGGACTCTACTCAGCATATGCTCTGGCATACCTAGGCATGTCAGAGCGCTGGTCTTCCGTAGAGCCCAGGGCCAAGAAAAAGCACAAACAGCACAATTACAACTGTCAAACGTATAGTAGCATACAGTATTTACAAATTTGACAATATGGGTAACTTAATAATCAATGGTTAGTAATTTGTGGAGGTCGAGATAGATGTTAGAAAATAAACGTAAATAGGTAGCGGGAAGAAAAGTATATCTCAGTCCAGTGCTGGACTCTGCCCACTATCCGTGACGTCACCGCAGTGGGGACCTTCACCCGTCAGTCCCGCCAGCAATTACTCCGGGGGGCCCTTCTCAACGTGGTCATGCAGGGCACGTTCTCTAGTGAGTAGCACATGTCTCAGTCCATTGCTGGACTCTGCCCACTATCCGTGACGTCACGCAAACTAGTAAATAGAAATTAGTACATGCGAAAAACAGGAAATCCGAAACGAGTGGCGAAGTTTTCAAACACGACCGAAGGGAGTATTTTAAATCGACACGAGTTACTAATTTCCTTTTTGCACGTGTCTCGTACGAAGTTTTGGACTGCCATTGGAAAAAACTTTTTTAGTACAGATGGTGTACAGTCAAGGGCATTAATATATATACACTTTTCCATACTGATCCCTTACAAATGTGTCTATATATTAATGCACTCGACTGTACTTTTTAGGCTCTAGTGCGAGAAGTGGCTCATTTTACGTCAAGTCCAAAACTTCGGAGGGCCATCTGTACTAAAAAACGTCGTACGAGACACGTGCATAAACGAAATTCGTAATTCGTGTCGAGTTAATCTATCTCCACTCGTTTCGAACTTCATTTTTATCGCACTTGTATCGTAATGTACTATTAACAAACATTTATAATGCTATAATATGTTTTTTTGATGTTACAGAATTGGACGTACTGGAACGAGCGAACCCGCTATTCCTGATAAACGCAGCTAACCTCATGGGGGATTACTTTGCGGGTAACAGCTTTTATTTATTTAGAAAAAAGTTTCTCGACGGATTTTGTAGTAATCTATGTATTATACACCGTGTTTTTATTGATTTCCGTTAAATCAAAGGGAAGCTTATTTAGGTAAAAAAATATTAAATACTCTAGTAATAAGCTAGTAGTAGTTGGGTAGTTTTGTACTTATCTTCCTTATTTTGATCGAGGTAGATCTATCAAATTTCCTCCATTGTCAGTCATCCGCAGACCACGAACCCTGTAAAGTGCTCGAAACGTCGGAATATAGTTTTTGTTATTATACGCGAGTTTATCCGTATTCATAGTTTTATTTCATGAAGCTTTATACTTTTTCAGAAGCGAGATTGTGTAACGGTAACAAGGTTCACATTCTGGCGGGGCCTCTGCTGCAGTACATGAAGGCTCTACTCGCTAGCGACGACCTTCGAGCGCACCGGAGTCTCGCTACACAGGTAACATAGTACCCTATTTATATTTGAATAGATAAAAAAAAAACAAAATTCAAAATACACCGAGTTTTTATTGATTTCCGTTAAATTGGACAGGTTACTTGGGACATTAATAGAAGTTGCCTGGTATATCGGCTTTTGTTAATTTCGTTAAATTTTTTTTTTGTTTTCTTACATAATAAATGTAATGAGAACCTTAAGAATAAGATCTCAGGTGACTGACGGCACATGTCAAACTAAATAATATTAGGATGTAATAAAGGTTGCAGTACACTTGTTCAGTCATTAAACTTATTTTTGTAATAACTCAATAACAGTAAGAGTTAAGATACTAGTTTCTTAGAGAAATTGATTATTTTTTATCTAAATAAGCTTCCCTTTAATTTAACGGAAATCAATAAAAACACGGTGTATGTTTATTAGGCAAAAAAATACATTGCATATTAATGAATTTTACAGTGATCCCCACACTAGGCAAGGCCTATATTGTGGGGGCCAGGTCAGACAGAATTTCCAAAAATCCTTAAAGATCTTATAGTAGACTTGTCTTTGTACTTAGGTACAGTATTTTTCAAATATTGACATGAAGATAGCTATACAAGCAAAGTAAAATAATGAACTAACATTTAAGTTATATGTATATTCGTAATAGCTCTTTAAATGAAATACCGTACTCAATAGGTTTCTTCCCGTATTTGTTTTTTTAGGCCGAGAAAATTTACTATACATATAGGAATCGGGCATATTGTTTAAAATTTTCAACATGACATATTTTTTAGTGTCATATGATATATGATAAATTCAAATTCAAATTCAAAATTCAAATTCAATTAATTTAATGTTAAGAAAAACACATGTCAAAAAAAAATATATGATGATATGAACCCAGAAAACAATACTCTTTTTTGGGCAGTCATGTAAAAATACATACACATAATACTCAATCTACTTTTGCAATTCTTTTGTTTTGTGACTGATGACGGCGATGAAATAGAAAATAAACATTTATTGAAGCCTTGAGAATAAACCATGGGTTATATCAAAATGTTTAACATATCATTTCACACTAAAAAACATTTCTTTATATTTTTCACAGTTAATGCAGAACGGAAGAGAACTTCTCTCAGTCCTGTCTCAAGAGTTGGACGAGCTATCCATCTCCATCCGTCTCCGTCTGCTCTCCCCGCCTCCAACCAGCATCATATGGCTTCTCCTGTCCGCAGACCTCTGCCTCAACAAGTTCCTGCCTCTACCCAACACTCTACAGCAGTTCTACGCTGCTCATCTAGATCTAGCCTCCGATGACAACTACAGCGAAGTCAGCTATGGCTCCTGGAAAAAGAGTCCGGAGAAGGACGACTATAACAGAGCTGATGTCAGCTCAGACTTGAGCGACAAAGTCTCACAGAACATTTCCCAAATAAGCATCAACGATGATGGAGAAATGAAACCAAAACTTAGACCAATTTTAGGCGCCGGCGCCGGATTATTAAGACAAGAACAGGCTTTGTCCGTCAGCCAAGATAACTTCGATACCTGGACTAGCAAAAACAGTCTCAGCAAGCGATATGACTTGAACTCATGGAGGCAGGCCGAAGAGGAAAAGAAAGAAGAGGAACCTGTGTTCAACCCTACCGTTCTACCCCCAAATCTACAGAACTACCCTGTAACTGTACCAGACTACCCACCCCCAAACGTCCCTAATGTAAACAGATTTAATAACTACATGCAAGAGAATTATCCAAATTATTTACAACAGGGAGATGGTGCGTACATACAGAATTCGTACAGTGGAAACTCTAATTTCAACTCTCAAGGAGATGGCTTCGTTCAGCAGTTCCCCACCGAACGACCAGCTCCAGAGAGAGTCAACAATGAAGTACAAAAAACTAGCAGCAGAAGGCCCGTAGAGAACTGGAGGAAAGAGAAAACAGAGGAAGACCCAAACAGGAATCGTCAGAGAAACTGGACAAGACAACGCTCCAAAGATAACGTTAGCGACGAAAAAGAAGAAAAAGAGGAGAGATTCCGCTCCAATTCGAGGAACTCTAGAGACAAAATCCCTGGAAAATTCCGTAGAAACAGCACGGAGAATCCAGACGGGGCTGAGAGCGGTACAGGCAAGACTCCACCGAGAAGGCATGTGTCTGATGTCCCGAGGAGTCAGAAATATTGGGACCATGACGATAGATGTGACAAAGACTACAGCAGTTAGTAAAGTTTAGCATAGTGGTTTAGTGAAATTTTCAGTGACTGTGAAATTTCATGTGGATGGGTGTCGAGATTTCTAATGTTTCCTACGAAAGCTATAGGTATGTGACTCCAAATAGTATAACCAGTTTAGTCATAGATAACAGAGTAAAAGCCATTTGGTTTATTGGTCTAAGGGCTTGTCCATTAATCACGTCATACGATTTTAGCCTATTTTGGACCCCTCCCTCCCCCATGGTGATATTTACAGGATCGCCCGCCCCCTAGCCAATGTGACGTGTAATTTATTGCCAACGTTATTTTTTTAACAACACTTATTCCGGGTTTGACATCTGGGTCGCGTTTTATAAAGTTACAATTTACAATTTCGCTACTTGCCTCTCTTTATCCAATATGTGCGTGCGTTAGATAGGTAAACAGCGAAATGGTAAATTGTAACTTTGTAAAACGCGACTCTGGTTATATTTAAAAAGTGATATTAAAGAAAAGTTGCTGATTTTTTTAACTAGCTATAATGCTGTTCAGCAGAGAGTAACAAAAAATTACACGTCATTTGTCCGATGACCTCCCCTATGGTGATAATTGGTGATTTTTTCTTGACCCCCCCTCCCCCTATACAGTATGACGTGATTAATGGACAAGCCCTAAGGGACTGTCTATATTTATAGACGTGTAATATATATATATTGAAATTGATTTACTATGTGCATGTATACCAAGCAAAGATCAGAATGTGGTGGTATCAAATTCCTTCTATTCTGTTATGTGTGGTTCCGATAGTTACCTACTGGTAACCCGTTTTGATATCTCTAGCATAAGACTGGCATGCGAAAGATTGTCTTGATGATGGTTCTTAAATTGTAAAGTTAGCCAAATAAAATAAATGATATTAATTTTGATTGAAACATTTCATATGTCACAGCCTGAATTATTATGACAAGTTATGCTGTAAAGCATTTTCAAGTAAATAATTATGTTTATACTTTTACTTGGCTTTTTAATCATGACTTCTAAACCAATGCTGAAGCATGATTATTTTAATTTAGAATGATATCCAGAATAATAGATTGAACAGGTAGAACCTTATACCAAGAAAATTTACAAATTCAACTACATAAAGAAAAGTACCTCACCTCAAAATTTGTGAATCTCGCATAATGTGCAAATTAAAATAACAATGCACATAATCAAAAGTTTTTTTTTAATTCTGGATATCACAACCAAAATAGTCCCAATATGTTACCTGATGTTTTCTTGGCTGCTTTAGAACAATACCATATGAAATAATCATTTTCATACAATATTAATAAGATAATTCAACTTTCCATAGGAAATGTTAAGGTAGACATTTAAGTGCACAACACTGTCCCTCTACATTCAGATTTAAATTCAAAAATACAAGTATATATCAACTTTAACTTCTTGACTGCCACAGTTATGTACGTCACAACTTAAAATAAACATTAATCTTTCTTATATGACAAAATAGTTTAGTATTGGTTGATTCAGTTAAGTCAATAACAATATTGATAGCAATTGACTTAAGACATCAATGTCGATCAAAGGGTTACATTAATAAGGCGCATTTGCACAATCCTCGTTTAAGCAACTGACCTGAGATTAAGCAGAAGCGACTAAAATGTATGCAGCTAACTTAACCTAGGGTTAAATGGCTAACCTAAGCTAGGGTTAGTTGGCTAACCCTGAGTTCTGCAAATGTGCTTAACAATAGAGGAAACAGCAATGTAAAGCATTAAAATGTCTACCTTCCCTTATTATTTGCTCAATTCTGAATACAGTACCTCCGCTCATGACAAATGTAGTTATTCCAATAGATACAGGATTTAGATGTTTATAAGACACAACTTTGCCATACATAACTTTGCCAGTGTATTCTAATTTTGCGTTTCAACTTTTATAATAAAGAATAAAGTAAGATTTTGCTTACACTACAGACTACCTTAGATTGTCTAAGGTAGCTTTCCCATATAAGGCCCACCTAAGACCCAGTGTTTAAATAAAGCCTTCTGGCTACATATCTCGCTTTGCCATGCCCAAAGGATAATTGTCCATGAATTTATACTATTTGATTTGTCTGTGTAGGCAAGATACCGCCACTAGTTATGGTAAAGTTGCCAACTGGTAGAGCTAGAGAGCTGGTAGAGTAGAGGTTTTATTTGCTCCCGGATATTATATAAGGGCCCTACTTTATTAAGTTTTGATATTGATATTTCGAACGTGAACTGAATGAAGATGGCTAAAGTATAATACAATGGTAAAGTTGTGTATTTTAATAGTAAACTTTCAAATTATGTTAGTAAATTTAATTAGTTATAATTTTAAAATAAAAGGTGGCTAATACATTATAATAGAAATACACTAGACACTCCAATAGTTTTATTCAAGTGTAATACATATTCTAAATTCGTGTTATATTTCATAAAATAAACAGTGCTCATATAATTTCCAATGTAACATAAAAAGCATAATATTAAATTAATTTGAGTAATTAGTCCATAATCTAGAGGTTTATTTAAATTATAGTCATAGTTTTTGTATGTAAGTTAGTCCGGTGCATTTAAAATAAATTGAAATTAAAGAAATGGGTTGTCTGTTGCAACTTGCAAGAACACTTATACATAATAAAATATGAAACATTACATCCGGTTTTCAATTCGCCTTTGGCTTTTTTATCTAGTTGCTTAAATAAGCAAACTAAAAAAAAGCATTTAAAACCCCTAAAGTACTTAGTCCTCGTTGGGTAGAAACTCCTGTTTTGCATGGACAACCCAAATTTACTCCAAATAAGCTGCAAGATTTGTATAAGGTTAGGCCCACATATTTAGAATCGGCAAAAACTCTGCTAGAATATCTTATTAACTTTTTTTGTGACATTGCAACTTTGCCGAAGCAGATGCAAGTTTACCAAACCTTGACTCTTGAAATGATTGATTGATTTGTGGCATTAACCTGGCCATTAGTGAAAAAGTTCCGTGAACATACATTAGAAATTACAATATAAACTGCCTTACAAACTGCCATAATACTGTAAACGTCTACAATTTTACCTGCCTGGTACAGTCATCAAAATACTTTATAGTAAATTGTCTATTTGGCCACTTGGACTGTGACAAGTACCTACATATCGTCACTAGACTTACTCGACCTCGAATGACTGGAAAAATTTCATGGAAATGTCACCTTTCTGTCATTCTGAATACGGGTGTTTTTTTCATTAAGCGAATGTTGCACATACGAGGTTGAGTAATTTTAACGGCAGTAATAAAATTCACGCCGACTATGGGTATAATAGAAATAAAAAATATATAATATAACCCATCTCTGCTTCACACAGCCATCTACATCAAATCCCTAAGAATAGTGACTTTTTAAGTTACTAATTTATTAGGAATAATTAAGCATCTGGTTGATAGTCTCATCCGTGATAACTAAGAGTACGGTCCATTCATCCTTAATTATCTTATCTATTAAACAACTTTCTAACCTAAAAGTACACGCTTTCTGTTGTAAACAGCTGTTTTGCTTGATTAAAAATTAAGCAATTTACTAATCACTACGGACGGACTGCACAAATACGGACTCAGGTATTTTGGTATAGGCAAATATCACAACAGCAAACGTGTACTTTTAGGTTAAAAACTTGTTTACTAGATAAGACAACTAAGGATGAATGGACTTTAAATGTTAAGTCTAGCATGCATGGTAGGAGAGTTGCAGAAGTTTACGATAGTGGAGTTTTTGCCAAAAAAATACTAGTACCTGTATAGTAAATATACTGCACAACTTCTTTTCAATACACAAACACTAGATTTATATAATTATATTATTAGGATAAATGACGATTAGGACATTTCATACAGAATTATACCTTAGACCAGAGAATCTTCAATACACTCAATACAATAGTCGTTCATTAAAGCATTATAAGGGGTTTTGTATTTTATTTTTATTATATGTAACTGTGTGTTCAAGAGAAAAAACTTGTATCATTTAATTTTTATACGATCTACTTATAACATCACTATATAGAGGTGAAAGATTCCATCCAAACAAATATATATATATGTTTTTTTTATATTAACAAGCATGAAAAACTGATAAAAAATTGTACCCTTGTTTTGGCTTTAGAACGACTAATGACGAGTGATTCTGACAAAATAATTCTGGCCTTCAAAAGAATGAGAGTACATACATTAGTCATTACTATTTGATTTCGCCAGGTAGTAAAAAGGATTGTAGATTTTTTAAATGCTTAGTCAATCAATTTGAGTACTAGATAGTGCTAAGGTAACGTAAGGGTGCTGCGCCCGACGAAAGGACGCGGACTAGATATAAAACTACAGTTAAGTAAAATTTATGAACTCGAGACATTGTCACTAAAACCTCGTTCTGCCCTTTGTGATTCCTAAAGGCCATATTCCATTTTTAACAAGTTGCGAGCGAAAAACCTGGGTTACACTGATTTTTTTTTAGTTTGCGTAATTTAAGAATTGATTATGTACCATTTCGAAGTTTTTCACGGTGATAATTAATAACTCTAATAAGACAACCACTAAGCTCTATGCTACATAAATAATTTTATTTAACATCATAATATTTTGTCATCAACATTGTAGCTCTGAAAACTAAATAAGGCCCAGGGTAAATGACAGTCACGAATGACAAGTAACACAAGTTAGCCATGTTAAATACTTTCATTTCATCCTATCCTAACCTATGTAGGTAAAGTGTTTGTATAGATAGATTGACTAAAACGTGAGAAAACGTAAATTATACATAAAAGCGCAAAATCTCATGTGGCAGAGCGGTAATGTAGGGTTAGAAACAATACGACGCGTAGATTTTGTAAGAATTGCTATAAAATAATAGATTTATTCAAGTTCTTGGGATGTTCAAGAAATTTTAATTTGTATAAATTTTGTTTCGAATTATGCCAGTCACTGACTTTTTAAGAAAATATTAAAGAATATTGAATATGTAAATTTGCAATATTTATTAATGGTGTTCAAACAGCGAAATAACTGCAAGCGCTAAAGTTTTGCTGTTGATTGGCATAAAAAATCTTGTGTAAAAAATAACCATATTTGTATATTTTCTATGGAATTGTAGAGCAATTGGTTATGAGTTTAGTTTAAAATAAAACAACTTACGTTCAGTATGAATAATTTTATTTCTTATTGCATAGTAATAGCGGCGGAGGCTGCATTCAAAAATTATGTAATCTCGAATAAATTGAAATTTAATTTCTTCGATTCGTTTTATTTCTAGCAGAAATTCGCATTATGAATTCCTTTTCCTACTTATTCATTAAAACCTTAAAACATCGCTTAATCTTTGCGACGTTTTTAGGTTTATCATAGCGTCCGGAGAGTTCAAAACGCCCGAACACGCCTTTATTGCCATAACGATAGAGGCTTGTTCAGATACTTTTGAGTGCTCCGGACGCTATGATATATCTGATGGCGACTGTACATGATGAACTTGCTTGCGAAAATACTACAATAAGTGAAGGGTCTACCCAAAAGTAAGGTGGTTTTTCCTTCTGTAATTCGGGAATGACTCGGGGCGGGTTGTTCGATTAGTGTTTATCGTAGGTTTTTTTTATTGTGTTGTGGTTATTTTGTGTAAATAGTTAGCTACCTATATATGTAAATAAAATGCATTCTGTAATTTGATTTGACTAGACATGTTGTTTCCGTGGACCTTTCAAGTATCTTTAGTGTTTCTTCCATCAACATGAAAACAAAATAAGGCAGATATATTATGCACCGTCTCAGATATAAGCAAAGCAATTTATAATCCAGAAGACAGGACGGAAATACAAGAATATATTACCTAGCTTATATTACTAAAACACTTATTCCCAAAATTGCAAGATTTGATTTAAAAAAGAGAATCAGTAAACTTACGCAACTTTTCCATCCATGCGCAACATTGCCTAGTTTGAAAAATAGAAATAATTAACCCTTCCTCTGTATTTGATAAGGATCCATACAATAGATATTGAACTCATATTAATTCATACTCCAAAATATATAAGGGAAAAAGGAAAAAATATATTTCGAAAAAGAAATTATATGATCCAAGTTGTATCATGCCAGATAATGTTTTTCACGGCAGGCAATGTTGCACATGTTTACGGTATTTTGTAGTCTGCCTACCGCGAATACAGAAATTCGTTACATTTTGAGAATCATAATCATTCAAATATGTAAAAAAAAATAGTTTTAACTGATTGATTGAAGTCGAATGACTGGGCTGCTTGTAAATTTTAATAACTTAGTATTTTGCGAATAAGTATTAAGCGTCTACACGCTATCATATCGTATATTACATTCAAATTGTTATTATTAAACTATCACCGAATGAGATCGACCATCTACCTTTACTACTAAAATGAGTTTGCCACGGAAATATCTTATCTTAGTAACATTATCAACTTATGGCACCCCAACTGGCATACTAGCTTATTTGTGAGAGTTATATTTATATACGACGAGCGGAGCATTTCACATACCGCAAGACTCCATCGCTTCTGCCATACATAAAGTAAAGTATGAATAGAATAGGCTTCGGTGCGGGCTGACTCAGCTAGCCAGTGGGAATCGTAGGTTCAATCAACAAATTTGAACCCACTCTAGAACCATGTCAAAGTGACAAGTAGTAAGAGATTCCTTACTATCCTCGTCCCGCCCGTCATGCTAAGCTTGAGCTATTAAAATTTAAACGTAATGAGTTTGAAAATATTATTATAGTCGCTTTTCTTTTGTACTAAAAAATCGAATATGTCCTTTATAAATCACATTGGGCAGGATGAGGCTATCAGATTTATAAATTTACTTTGACATGGTTCCTGAGTGAGCTAGGGTTCCAATTGGTCGTCTGTAAGTACATAAGCTTTCAGGCCGTCAGCGTCGCTTTGCGAATAGAACATTATGTTAGTCCAATAAAACGTATGTTACACCGTTATCTACACACTGCGTAGGAGGAAATCAAGGATAACTACCTAAATTAGCTGACAGACGATAACGTTTACCTATAATTAAACAAGTACCTATTACAGAATAATTCTCACTGAGTATCTCACGCTATTAGACATTTAAATCTTAATCTATAATACTTTTTCTTGAGTAGGTACGCTTCATGTAGAACGCGCTATCGGTAATCACGCGTAGACATTTTTGGGGTTCATGTAATTAGTACAATCTTGGAGTTGTATATATGTTTATATATCTACAGCATAGATTTTATGAGATCTTCAAAACAACAAATACTAATAGGTACTGGTATAATTGTTAAACATTTATTAATTAAATACAATTGTAATTATCGTTAAGTCCTTATTCTTTAGTTAGTGCGCTTTCATTTTAAATCTACAATTATTCCCCGACTTGAAATTTATGTACTAAATTTATTCGAAGGCAAAATATCAGACACCTACTCATTATTTACTTACTAAATAAAGGCATGTATTAAAGCAGACTGAGTTATAAAATGGTTGGTCGAAACACTCGAAACGGAACTATTTAGATTTTTATTTTTCGCAAATCATTGACAGGCCTTTACAAAATTTTACCAAATACGATATTTCATTGAATGTCAAGTATTGCCACGGTTGGCCTTAGAATGAAAATAAATAAATAAACAGACTATACTTTAGCGTAGCGTCAATATCTCATAATTCCTACTGTGCTAAAAATTAATCACATAAAACCTGCTTTACCTACTAACTAAAGCTATGCAGTTTCGTAGCTGGATTTTTAAAGTTACTTCTAGATATGGCATTTTTATGCTGAGTTTCTTAAATTTCTAGGCTGAAGTCGGAATGTCAATTTATATAACTATTATTGATTGTATTTTTCCATTTTGCGATCTCTCCTTTCATCTTTTCCAGACTTTCAACACCTAGCCTAGGTATTTTTATGCTGTTGACATTAACTTGTGCTCAGACGGCTTACCGCGAACTTTCAAAATTGTAATTTTCGAGCATTTGTCTCTGTCACACCAATAAAGACTTCATCGATGATGTGACTGCGACAGATCTCGACATTTAAGATATTCTAAGTGTGGCCTTCTGAGCGGCCAAATCGTCTATTTATCTCTCTAAGCAATAGAAAAGACTTCGAAGGATAGGAAATAAAATAGTCGATTCTATTTCGTATAGATATTCTGAAAACCCAGAACAATTACTTAACTTCTAAAAGTCTAATAATTCTTCTAGAATAATTAACGGATATATATCCCTAATGTATACTCATCTGTCATTCCTACATCTCGCCAAATCGCCCTAATACGTTTATCTAGGGCGTAGAAAACAGACAACCTTTGGACATCTAAACCTTCAACCGCCATTGTTTCTATTGAATTAGAAACATCTGTCATGTCTGTCTTTAACCGATCAGAATTTATTAAATTCAAAAGCCGGTCTGACTTGTCAAAGCAGTCGCTTGTGTTTATATCAGTCTGATTTTTATCATCAGATTGTTCTATAAGTGCGTCAGGCCAGTGAAGCAAAGCGCGGCATCTAAAATCAACTATTTTATCAGAATCGTCATCAACTGAAGACAGAATTCTGCCTTTTGAAACTTCATTCGGCCGATGTTTTCCTAGACTATGGCTTAAGGTATAGTCATGTCCGCTGTATTTGTTGAATGACTGTAGGGTATTCTGTACAATCAAAATGTTTTTGTCTGGTCTTATAATACTTGGATGTATAAGTTTTGTCTTGACTAACTTAGGCCAATTTGGTGACAACCTGTTCAAATCTATCATACTATTAGACCGTTTATTAAAAGTAATTTCTCTAATACAGGGTTTGACAGCCATTTTTGAATTTATCAACCAGTCAGTCACAAAATCACGTGGAACTAACAAGTTGTTGGGACCAAGTCTCGCTTCGATCAATATTCGACCTGGGGAACTACTATGAACCATTTCTATCCTTCTATCGACCATTTGCCTCTCTATCGCTCTCGCAAAGTCGATGGAAAGGGAGGCAAATAGTCGAAACTTCGGTACCGGGCCTGTTTTGACTTTGGGACGGTCAAGCACGCCCGTTATACTGTTCTACTGAATACAGCAATGGAAAGGATGTGTCAGCAGGTAGTTGAGGACTATTGGCGTGCCGGCTGCAACCTGAAATAAGTGAAAAGCCAAAGTTAGAAATAACGTCTAAAATATGTATAGGATACAAAATCTATCTGGAGTTGTAACGGGCTCATTTCCGTTCAGCGTGGTGTAATCCTCAAAACTTTTTCCGGCATAAAAATGGTGGGACTTTAAAAAAAACTCAATGTGTCTACATCTTACAATTAACATGTATTAAAAAATCGAAATCGAATTGTGAACCAAAACTAAATAATATTACCGCAAACTAACGCAACTTTGCCGACAACATCAAATGCTACAACATTGCCTACCACTACTGAAGTTCACCTGCCTTGATAAATAGTGTTATATCTACCTGACAGCCACACATTATGCAGTTATTTTGATACTTACAATATATTTTTTAAACCTGGCAAAGTTTATAGTAGAGGTCCAAATGGAAAAAATTGTGCGCTGTGAGTTACAGTTTTGTAATTTTTACCAGAGCTAGAGGGTGTAAAAATAAATATTTTTAGATGTGGAGGGAAAACCAATTCCCCCCCTGAACGAGGGGGGAGGGGGGTGAATGTGCAAACGGAAGGGTTATGTTTAAAATTTTTTCGTCTAATATTTAGGCCTACTATTCATTGTTTGGTATCATTTTCATATAAAACAGACACGGGGAATTCATTTTTGATTATAAACATGAGGATTTTCGTATATAAAAAAATAATTATTGGTATAAAGGTAAAATAATCACCGTTTTTATTTTGATTGTTGCGTTATATAACTATAACCAAATAAATATATGAAAATAAAAAAAAATACTACAAGATAGCATATTTATTGTAGTTTTTAAAAATATATACTTTTTGGAACTTTCCATACAAAAATAAGTTGTAAAAAATTGCACCTGTCGCGTACCTCGAATAAAAAAGGGACGTTGCTTTGACTTATTGTTGACAGTACGTTTCTACTGCGGCAATTTAGCGATTTTGCGTAAACAAAATACTCCATAATGTCTGTTAATTAGGGCAAATTGCATAAACCTGGGTTAACCAAGCACCCCGGGTTAAACGTTTATTTCACACGGACTTTGATAATTCTTCTTCTTCTTATTCGTGTAAAGGGATCAAATTTGATAATTGATAAATTTCTTATGAATTAAGTGACTGACCCGGCACTATACAGAGGATATCCGAGACATCAGCCTATGTGATATTAGAATGGCTCTTGAACAGCTCAAAAATAACAGGGCGTCTGGGGAAGACGGAATTATAGCTGAGCATCTGAAGCCAGGTGGTAAACCCATCCTTATGGCCCTTCAGAAGTTGTTTAACTCCGGAAGGAAGAACGCCTTAGGCATGGAACAGAAGAATGGTGTTACTGTTCTTGAAAAAGGTGACAACGCCTTATTGAAGAACTACCGATCCATCTCACTTCCGAGCCATATTTATAAGATGTTTTCAAGAGTCATTACGAATCGTCTTGCACACAGGCTTGATGACTTCCAGCCTCCCGAACAAGCCGGTTTCTGAATTGGCGTTTCGTAAATGTTATACAGAAGACCGAAGAATAGGTGTAACCTGCCCCTCTGTTTAGCGTTTAGCGTTTGTGGACTACGATAACGGGGGTTTCCATGACGTACTAATGCGGTTTAATTTAGGTCGAGAGAAAGGGACAAGGCTATACGAGTCGTGTATCACTGCCCCTTTCCCAGAACCTAAACTGAATCGCATTAGTACGTCATGGTAACCCAGAAGGCCTTCGATTTGATCGAAACTCTGGGCGTACTGCAGTCTCTTTAACGATACCAAGTAGACTACCGCTATTTCGAAATGTTGAGGTGTTTGTACGAAAGCGCCACTATGTCAATCCGACTCCAAGACCAGAGCTTGAAGCATATTATACTACAGCGAGGAGTCAGGCAAGGAGGTGTCATCTCCCGTAATCTGTTTACCGCTGCACTGGAAGATGTCTTTAAGACTGGACTGGAAAAGGTGAGTATCAACATAAACAGCGAGTACCTCACTCACCTTCGATTCGCTGATGATACGGTGGTCTTGGCTGAGACCTTGGAAGATTTCAGTACGATGCTCGCTGACCTCAGTAGCGCCTTCGAGCGAGTTCGTCTTAGAATGAACATGGATAAGACGAAAACTCCCGTTACAATCGGAGACTAAACTCGAAGGTGTAGACGACTAATATAATATACCTAGGACAAGCTACCCAGTTAGGTAGGTCCACCTTTGAGTAAGGTCAATCATCGAATCCGACTAGGATGGGCAGCGTTTGAGAAGCTACGACACATCTTTTCGACCAATATTCCGCAGTTCTTGAAGACAAAAGTATTTGATCTGTGTGGCAACACACACTGATCAAAGATTTAAAAGAGTGAAACTGAAACGTTGTCACTTAGAATGGGCCTCATATAAGAAAGCTTAAAGTCACCCACAGGGCAATGGAGAGGGCTATGGTGGGAGTCCCTCTGCGAGGTCGTATTAGAAATGAGACGATCCGCAGCAGAACCAAAGTACAGCTCCATAGCTCTCCGAATCACTAAACTAAAGTGGCAGTGAGCGGGGCACATTGCACGTAGAACCGATGGCCAATGCGGCGGCCTCGCAGGTGGAAGGCACAGCGTATGTAGGTAGGCCCCCCACAAGGTGGACAGTGAAGATCTCAGGAGTCGGCTGGATGCGAGTGGCGCAGGACCGGTCATTGTAGCATTCTTTGGGGGAGGCCTATGTTCAGCAGTGGACGTCTTTCAGCTGATATGGTAATAATGATGATTTACGAAGTAAACGTTTAACAATTGATTGTCAAATTCCATATGATATAAACTTTTAACGAAGGTGAACTGGGATAACCTTTATCGTCTTTGGTAATGAGATCATTACCTAATGATACTTTTAAAAATGATTACCCATATGATCAGAGACCAGATATATAATATACACGCGGTATACAATAATCGATAAAATCTAAAAATAGAATCTGATCAAATAAAATTCTTAATAATCTTAGGTTATTTAAAAAAAGAAGATCAGAAAATATTCAATTTACTTTCATATCAATAAATATTTACAATTGTAATATGAACAATAATATGCAAGTTCAAAAATATGTACCTATAATCTATGAGCAGTTGCCGGCGCAAGTCTCTTTTTTGAGATTACGCGGAGGTTTTTGTTGGAGGTACGCGTCAGGTAAATTTTTTTTTCAGGGAATTTTTGTATGAAGGACTACAAATTGTGTATATTTTTAAAAACTGCAATAAATATGCTATCTTACACAATTTTTTTAAATTGGGTAAGTTTGTTTTTTAATACTTATATGACGCTTAAATTAAAATAAAAACGGTAAGTTTTTTACTTTTACTCCAAAAAATCTACATTTTTATATGAAATTTCTCATGTTTATGATAAAAAATGGATTTTCCAGGTCTGTTTTACACGAAAATGATACCAAACAATGCATAGTAGGCCTTATTAATTAGTAAAAAAATATTAAACGCAACCCTTCCGCATGCACATTAACCCCCCTGCCCCCGCGCTCAGGGGGGGAATTGGTTTTCCCTCCACATCTAAAAATAACTATTTTGAAACCCTCTAGCTCTGGTTAAAATTACAAAACTGTAACTCGCAGCGCACAATTTTTCTCAACTTTGTATGGACCGTGACCCTTACTATTAGCGCTGTAGGCAATGTTGAAGCATTTGACGGTATTGAACCTGTACCTTCTATATCTTCCTCTTCTATTCTTAGAAATGGTCACGATTATTTAGGAATAAGACGCGTTATAGATTTTTGATATCATAATCATACATTTACAAGCCATTTTTACGTACACGAGTACCTAATACCTACAGAACTAATAATATATTTTTCTACTCCCGTACTTTTATTTGTCATTTACATGGTCGGGAACACACCTTTAAGCCCCTACCTTACAGATGTCAAGATAAGTCTATATTGTCTATTCTCTATAAACGCATTCGGGTTTCCAACGTTTTTTGCATTTTAAGACACCTCGTGTATACAAGACTTAATGAAATACATGGCTGCCAACCTAATTTTAAAATAATTTCTGATTAACAGTAAACCATAGAGGAGCTTTCTTTTTTAGTTTTGACGTCTACCGCCCGACTTTGATGATTAATAAAATTGTGTTTGACTAGGAATATTTCTCAAAATTACAATTTTATTTGAAAATAAGTGTGTGGTCATAAACTTTCACAGTTTTCACACATTATTTTAACGAAACGGGACTTACATAAATACTTTTAAAATTAGGTAGGTACAGTCGGGTTCAAAATTGCGTGAACAGTTTATATGAATGAATTCATTCATAAATCGTCTAGCTACACACACAATAACTACACACCTCCATCTCGAGGTGCGCGTCGGGCTCCGTGGTGTCGGACATGTTGTCGGACACCGACTTCTCTCGCGGGTCCGCCTCCAGCAGCATGTCCGTCGACGCGTCGTCGTCGGGCACCGTGGCGATAAACAGGGTGGATAGTGAGTAACCCGACAAATTTGAAAGGTGTATTCCTGACCACATTTTGAGACTATAATGTCATATGAAATTTTCTGGATTCGGCTTAATTTAAGAGATATTGACATGTTTTTGTAAAAACTATTTTCATCATAAGTCACTGATAGATGCCTGCACGATTAAAATTATTACACTAATAGTTTTCATCTTGACATACTCACTGACGAAAGTTAAAGAAAATTACAAAAAGTATCAGAACAATGTTGAACGAAAAAAAAAATTAATCCTTAAAAAAATCTTTCCCTATAAATTATTACTTTACTGGCCATGTATAAAAAAATTCAAAAAATCACAAAAAATAAATTTAAAAAAATCTTTTTTGTCCGAAAATGACATATGTATAATAATATTTCTTACTTCTTTTGACATCAAAAAAGCATTGGTAAAGTCTGTCGGTACACTCGTTCCCACCCTAAATACCTGAATACAGTAAACTACACACCTCCATCTCGAGGTGCGCGTCGGGCACCGTGGTGTCGGACATGTTGTCGGACACCGACTTCTCTCGCGGGTCCGATTCCAGCAGCATGTCCGTCGACGCTATTGAATTGTATTGTCTGTACGCTCCACTAGGATTTATCTCTATGTTGTCTGTGACTTACGCTATGATCTATGTATCATAGCTTCCGCCTGTCACTCTTGTCAAAATCCCTCAACTAAGATGGCTTGATCTCTTGTCCAAATATATTGTAATAATTTAATCTTAAGGCATCTTCATGCCATTTACTTAACCTAAAATGTACATGTTTAGTTTATAATATTTGAGTGATATTGAAACAACATTACGTAGATTTTCGGTGTTTTCATTAAAGTGCCTCATGGAAGTAAGTTGCCCAACTCCTGCAGTTTCAGTTCGTGGAACGGCCTGCTGTGCTGAATATGCTCTGCTGACAGACGCGTCGTCGTCGGGCACCGTGTCGATAAATACCTGAATACAGTAAACTACACACCTCCATCTCGAGGTGCGCGTCGGCCTCCGTGGTGTCGGACATGTTGTCGGACACCGCCTTCTCGCGGGTCCGACTCCAGCAGAATGTTATGTGTGTGCGTGTGCTGACCAAGCAAGTGTAGCTTGTTATGTGTGTGTGTGTGTGCCGATTAGGCAAGTATAGCTTTAAGCCACCACGAGCAGTTCTTTCCCAACTTCGGACGCGCTCCATACCCGCTTAAGTTTAATTGTCGGGACAATTTTGTAATTTTAAAAAGTATAACCTTGTGAATTTAACAGACTCTTTTATTGAAATCGTCAAATACCAGATAACTATTATTAGCATGTCCGTCGACGCGTCGTCGCCGGGCACCGTGTCCATATACCTGAATACAGAAAACTACACACCTCCATCTCGAGGTGCGCGGCCTCCGTGGTGTCGGACATGTTGTCGGACACCGACTTCTCTCGCGGGTCCGACTCTAGCAGCATGTCCGTCGACGCGTCGTCGCCGGGCACCGTGTCGATAAACAAAGAGCGGAATTCTCATAGCGAAAATCTAACTGTCAAAGGGATTGACTAAACTATTTTACCGACTTGTCGATGTTACAGAATAGCTCATTACTAACTTAAAAGATTATTCTGTAGCATTTGACCTCTTTTACAAGTAACTTCCATTTCGATATTAAAATAAATCATGCCAGACGTCAACACTTTTATATTGACATCGCATGTGCTCACAAACTCTATCACTTATGAAAAATTAAGTGACATAAATAGCATATGTGACGCTGCCATGATTTCTTTTAATATCGAAATTCAAGTTACATATCGAAGACGTCAAATGTTACAGAATAATCTTTTAGTTGGTAATGGATTATTCCTTAACATAAGTCGATAAAATAGTTAGGTCAATCCCTCTGACAGTTAGATTTTTGCTATGAAAATTCCGCTCCTTGTCGATAAATACCTGAATACAGTAAACTACACACCTCCATCTCGAGGTGCGCGTCGGCCTCCGTGGTGTCGGACATGTTGTCGGACACCGACTTCTCTCGCGGGTCCGCCTCCAGCAGCATGTCCGTCGACGCGTCGTCGCCGGGCACCGTGTCGATCAACAGGGTGGATAGTGAGTAACCCGACAAACTTGAAAGGTGTATTCCTGACCACATTTTGAGATTATAATGTCATATGAAATTTTCTGGATTCGGCTTAATTTAAGAGATATTGACATGTTTTTCAAAAAACTATTTTCATCATAAGTCACTGATAGATGCCTGCACGATTAAAATTATTACACTAATAGTTTTCATCTTGACATACTCACTGACGAAAGTTAGAGAAAATTACAAAAAGTATCAGAACAATGTTGAACGAAAAAAAAATTTAATCCTTAAAAAAAATCTTTCCCTATAATTTATTACTTTACTGGCCATGTATAAAAAATTCAAAAAATCACAAAAAAATCTTTTTTTGTCCGAAGATGACATATGTATAATAATATTTCTTACTTCTTTTGACATCAAAAATGCATTGGTAAAGTCTGTCGGTATACTCGTTCCCACCCTGAATACCTGAATACAGTAAACTACACACCTCCATCTCGAGGTGCGCGTCGGCCTCCGTGGTGTCGGACATCATTTATCCTCATCATTTATTTATTAAATTGCACTCATGAACAACATATGTGACATTAACCCTGATGGGCGTAGCAAATACATTTACATTAATTGTTATCACTATTTACTATCTAGTATCTACATAACAGGTGTTAAATACCTACTACTTTGGTACTTGTTGACAAAACTTAAATTATTATTACTATGGCAAGAAACATTATTGCCAACTTATAACTAATGCTAAGCTAATGCTCATTAATTTTTATACATCTATTCATTATATGTAAGAATCACGATGCATAAAAATAAAATACTTAGATCTGGGACTTATGGTATGAATATTATAAACTTGGTGTAGATAAGGTAGAAAGACGCTATTGTTATTTATCTTCTAAAAATTCGTCTACAGAATAGTACGCTTTATGAACCAGCCATGTTGTCCAACACCGTGTCGATAAATACCTGAATACAGTAAACTACACACCTCCATCTCGAGGTGCGCGTCGGCCTCCGTGGTGTCGGACATGTTGTCGGACACCGACTTCTCTCGCGGGTCCGCCTCCAGCAGCATGTCCGTCGACGCGTCGTCGGGCACCGTGTCGATAAGGGCTTGTCCATTAATCACATCATACGATTTTGGCCTGTTTTAGACCCCCCCATCCCCCATGGTGATAATTGATGATATTTTCTGGACACCCCCCCTAGCCAATATCACGTGTAATTTTTTTCCAACTGAAGTAGTCCTTCTAGAAACACTTGAATTTACGTACGTTTTTGCCAACTACGAAAAAATGTTCGCGAAGTTTTAAAACTTAGTATTTAAAAAGTGTTTTATAAAAAGTCAAGATTTTTGTAACTGACTATAATGCTGTTCAGCAGATTCGAGAGTAACTAATTACACGTGATTTGTCCGATGACCCCCCCTCCCCTATGGTGATAATTGGTGATTTTTTTCTTGACCCCCCCCTCCCCCTATACAGTATGACGTGATTAATGGACAAGCCCTAAATACCTGAATACAGTAAACTACACACCTCCATCTCGAGGTGCGCGTCGGCCTCCGTGGTGTCGGACATGTTGTCGGACACCGACTTCTCTCGCGGGTCCGCCTCCAGCAGCATGTCCGTCGACGCGTCGTCGCCGGGCACCGTGTCGATAAATACCTGTATTATAAAATGTTATAAATATACCTCGATATTTTTCTAGCAGGAACAAGAGATTGACAAAATTAGACATCGACGTAACTGTTATCGGTAAGTCCTATTGTAGTCGATAAATAAATTTAATAAATAAAAAAATTGCCTTAGCTTAGAGATAAATTACACGAACGCAAATCATACTCAAAATGATACATATTTTTTTTAATATCATGTATTGAGTACCCATCAAAATTGCAAAGATTAATAAAATATACTCTAAAGCCATAGGAAATGATTAATATGAAATATACGGTATTTAGAACAAAGCCTAGATGGGTCTTGTATTTCTTGGTTAAATACCTGTTTTGCGGAGTTAGCATTTTTATGAGAACAGGATGAACTCATCGATAGCAGTTATGTCAATGTTTAATTTTGTCAATCTCTCGTTCTTGCTAGAAAAATATCGAGGTATAGTTATAAAGGTTCGACTAGGTAATAGGCCAAAAGAAACAAAAAAAACGGCCTGGATGCTTAACCAAGTTGCTAATCGCTAACGCTTAGTAGCGTGTCGTAGTTTTCCCTCTCTGTCACTCTTTCATATTAGCGCGACAAAGACAGTTAGCTGCCTTTCGTTTACGATTGACGATTAAGCGTTAGCGATTGGCAACTTGTCTAAGCCCCCTGGTATGGCATTTGTATTGTTTATATGAAACTTCCTTTTGAGAGTTTATTTGTCACAGTTATGTACTTCAGAATTCGAGGATATTGCGTCTTAAAGATCCACGTAACGTCACGCGCGTGATAGTTTAACTGCAAAAAAGCAGAAATGGTAATGGTAACTTTCGAGGATCTGCCATCTGAGTCTTTCACACAAATGAAGCTATCTTTGGAGTGACAGAAGACAACTGTTAAAATTTTTCGATTATCAAAGCTCTCGGTAAGTCAACTGGTTGGACACAGAAATAACGGTTTATGAATTTAAAATCCGCAGTAACACACTCTACATAATATATTTACTAGGGTGCTTTTTATTTTTGCAATTTTGTAGGATGTTCGAACCAATAAAAGAGCTCTTTGCTCTCACGATTGCAAAATTCTATGGGGCACCCTCTCATTTTATTGTTTCATAAGTAAACCATATTTGTTTTTTTTTTTTCAATTATTATAAACAAAAATTAGGGGTCGCTACCGAAGTAATAATAAAACGACTAATCATTTTGCCTTTCTTGAACTTCGTACTTCGGTAGCGACCCCTAATTACTACAAAATTGCAAAAATAAGAAGCACCCTAATATTTACTGAATATTGAGGAGTCCAAATTAGATGCCTAGTATGTAGTGATGTGCCGTTCCCGGGAATATTCCTCAGGCGGGAATAAACCCGGGAATATTCCCTCACATAGGGAACATTGAGGAATTTTGAAAGTGTGTAGATTTACAAATTGTATGATCGAAGATTACATTAAAGCGTTATGCATTGTGAGATGTATATTTACTGAGACATTAAGCACTGAAACTCGACTACGAAAGTAAATTCCCAATGCTCCTGGGTTTATTACCAATGTTCCCTGGGTTTATTCCCATTGTTCCCGAAGTTTATTCCCAATGTTCCCGGGAATATTTCCATCGTTTCCGTCGATTCTGCAGTGCTCATGCTGCTCATCGATGTACTCGAATTATCTGTGATATTAGTCACAGACGTCATAGTAGAGTCTCGGCTTGACTCTTGATATTCAGTGTGAAATGAAGCAGCTGAAGAACAACTAGGTTCACCATGTGCTGATGCCGATGATTTACTTAAGGCACTGATGGAATCATTTTTTTTCGGTCTTTAAAAACACACTGAACATCACAAGGTGTTTTGGGGCATTTACCTAAATGACAGGCGAATTTTGATGCATTTTTGAATAAATAGACAAAATTACAGTACTTGCAACAATACGTCACTTTATTGTTCACTGTATGAGTGGTGAAATGTTCAAACACTTTACTTTTAGGCCTCATGACTCAAGCACATCTAATTACGTATTAATAGCACTAGATACGGTAGAAGACTGGACGAAAGCACCACGCGCGGTTTAACCTTATAGAGGAAGGGAGATAACCTATATATTGAAAGAAAGAGATAGAAATATAATATCCGCAAAACACAAAATGCATAGCCAAAAGAAGCCACGACTTTGTGATCCAAACAAATGCTCAATTTAAGTACCTATGTTACACATTTATTATGTATATCTAGTAAGTAAAAAAAACGAGTTTTTTTGTGACAGTCATTTTACCTCATAATTAACAAACTTAATTTATTTTTGATTGCCTAATCTGTATTGCAATATTCCCCAGTTTTGGGAACATTCCCGGGAACAAGGGAATATTCCCGGGATTATTCCCAATGGGAATATTCCCATTCCCGGGAATATTCCCGCGGCACATCACTACTAGTATGCCTACCTCATCATCGTCATCATGCTCACACTTGCTGTTCTGGCTCGCGTAAAGAGCAGCGTAGTACTCGTATTCCTCGTCGTCTGTGGAGTCTTCATCTTCGTCACATTCGAAGTAGCGGCTCTGAAAGCCAATAAAAAAATACGGTGGCAATATGTTCATGTGAAATGATTTAAGTATAGTTTTAGGATAGTACTCGTAGTTTAAGTATCTATTTATAGTAAATCTTGCTTTGCATTAAGGTCCGACCGAGATCGCTGTCTCGGCATTCTCGGCCAAAAATCGAGCCGAGATATGCCTCTCGGCTCTCAGCCAAAAATGGCCGGTACTCTCGGCCGTGGCCGAGATTCGTAATGAGCTGTAATTGACGAGCTTGACGCCTTCTCGCGAAGTTACTGCGATTTTATTGGTGTCATATTGACATGAACTGACTTCAATTTCATTTTAAATTGAACGGAAGCGTAAGGAATAATTTAGAGTAAGCGACTCCTATCATACTATCGATAAAAATACCTAAAATTCGAATACCGGTTTTTGGGGTACTTAATAAAAAAAAAACAAAAAAAGAAAATAATATATCCAAAAAAAATTGCTGTATTTTGTTTGACGTTGGACTTATTATAGGTATTTGCTAGGGATTTTTATGTAATTTATACGTTTTTTATCGTTTCTACCAAGTCTCGGTCTCGGTCTAGGTCTCGGCCATAGCTATGGGTCTCGGTCGGAACTTACTTTGCATGGTTATTTTGGATGACATTTTAATGTAAAACCTCAAACAAACAAATAAAATCGTCGGCTGACAAGCAACTCACTATAAAAACTGTCACTACTCTTAGCAACCTCGTATGTTATTATTGAATCAGAACTGAAATACGAGCTTTATTTCAAGTAGGTATTTGTATAAATACGTAGACTAGGTAGTGAGTTTTGCTAGTCAACCGATGAAATAATGTTTATGTAAGGCTGTGTGTAATTATAATAAGACGAATAGCTAATTAATATTATTGAATCGGTCTATTGAGTTAATTGCGCACTGATTCCATTATTTGTGTATTTAATGGTCGTCCATAAAGTAAACAAATTTGTACTACGAGTCATCTTTCTCATTGACCTATTAACATATTAGATCATTATTTGTAAACATAGACGGCCTAAGACGTATAATAATATTATGGGCATAATTAAATTGTTTATTTATTCTTAAAACCTGTTTAAACAAGGGAGCACCGTGCGCTAGTTTATCGGGTTATGTTGGTAATAATACGTTTCGTTTCAGTACATAAATATACTACTCATTCAATATAACATATTCACATTTTTAATAATTTATGGTTGTTATTAAGATATAAATAGTCTAAATTTAAATTAACTAAAATAACTGATCTTAATCGAATCCAAATAATTTATCTTTAAAGATTGAAAGTCACTAATACTATTGTGTAAAACGAAACGTATTGGCAGGTTAGCCAACATAACGTCACGAATTTTCTGACAGTCAGTCAATTCAGTGACGTCCATTTTCCTAAAAATTATTAGTAAATATTCTTCAGCTAAACTCTATCTTATTGTAAGAGCAGTAAAGTTGTTAAATGATAGACGAAATAGTGTAGTACATAGAAATTAAGTAAATAGTCACGTTCGTAACAAAAAATGACGACACTAGGGAAATATTTTCAATTGGTCAAAACAAAGGGAAATACGATTGAAGACGCATGAATGGAACGCGTTACGTAGTGTGTTAAAACAAGGCGAACGCCCCACCAGACGCTAATTGTGCCACAAAAACAGTTACAAATTCCAGTTGTTGTGATTACAGTGCTCAACTATGGCTGCAGCGTTCGACTCGCCCAAATATCAAAACAGCTTAATATGCTGCAGCCCACGAACGGCAGACGCGTTCTCGAAATCATCCTCATAGACGTCAGGTTGTGTCTCAGCTGATGACAGCTACGATTCATTAAACCAGGTACCAAAAACAATAGCAATAAAAAAACTTAAAATCCACAGTACTGCAACGAAGGAAGAAGTCGAAAAGGCGATTAAACAGTGCAAGGAACTGATTTTAAACAGCCAACAGTGCTCCGATGAACGTAAATGGCTGGTTAGATATCTAGTTGAACTGCGGTTACGTTTAGAAGATATTAAAGATACTGATGGCCAGCCTAGGTTAGGCGTTTGTATAAAAGGACATCATTTTAAGCAACAAACGACGCCACAGAACAGAAAGCAGTACTGCGACCATTGTAGTGGTGTGATATGGAGTATTGTGCAAAGCTCATACATTTGCAGCGACTGTGGCTATTTGTGTCATTACAAATGTGTAGACTACATTTGCAGAGTGTGTGCACATGTCGTAATGACTGACAAGGGCCAGTTTGAGATGAATATTTGTCCTGAGAAAGGTTTAGCAGCCCAGGATTATAAGTGTGCGGAATGTGCAACAGCATTAACATTTAAAGATTCCTGGAATGAACCAAGGCTGTGCGACTACACTGGCTTGTATTTCTGTGCAACATGCCATTGGAATGACCAATCTGCCATACCTGCTAGAGTTGTACACAATTGGGACTGGGACAAGCATTATGTGTCTCGCCTTGCCTTCCAAATGTTAAACCTAGCTTGGAATCTGCCTTATATAGATGTAGAGAGCATCAATTCAAAGCTGTTTAACTTTATAGCGGAACTGGAGTGGGTACACAAGATGCGGAAAGACCTTGAGTGGATAAAAAGATATTTATGTGCATGTTCCGAAGGCTCGAGTCTTCTCTCACCTTTATTCATGCAGTTAGGAGACGTGAATAAAAAATACAGCATGGCACACTTGCAGGCCATTAATGACGGGACCCTTGAGACACAGCTAACTGAAATAACGGAGATCTGTAGAGCTCATATAACTAGCTGTGCTTTGTGCTCAGGAAAAGGTTATTTATGTCAAATCTGTAGCAATAATGAAGTCCTCTATCCATTTGACAGTGGGGCCATTATGTGTAACAAATGTAACACAATGTTGCACAGAGTCTGCTGGCTACGAAAGGGACAGAAGTGTCCTAAATGTGTTCGTTTAGAGGAACGGAAGAAACTACTGGAAGTTACCGACGAAGCAGATTCTAATGTGGAACATGAATATGACATAGACAAATTTGTTGAATAATTTTACTTTTTGACAGATTATCAAATTGCAAAATATACATACTGACTGCATGCATGTAAATTAACATTTTAAATGGTGCTGTATATTTTAGCAATAAAATATGTTCAAAGCTTTAAATAAATCGTGTAATTTGAAAAGTTGTTCACAACTAACCATTACTCATAGCTTCCTTTAAGTATAGGTATTTACTAAAATATTAACTCATTATAATTTGTAATCAACTATTTCATAATCTAAAAACTCATTGACATTTTTGTAATTGTTTATTTTTTCTTTTCATGTATGTTTGCTTTTTGTATCTTTATATGAATTTTGTCGTGTATTAAACACTTTTCTTACTTTGCATTGTCCTTGTTATAAAAAATATCGAATCTTATAAGCTATTTCGACGGTATTTTGAGTAGTTGTCTACAAAAATATCATAATTAAAAATAAACAGGGTGTTTATAAATATCAGACTATGGTATTATAATTATTTCTTATAGATGTTTAAACCTGTGATTGTGATATCTTTGAAGGCACTGCAAAAATTTATATTTTGTGTAAAAAAATTGTACTTCCAAATTTGATTGACATATGTAAATATTAACATTAAAAATGACATACATAATGTAATGTATTTTATGTAATTATGTTTATATAAGACCATACAGATGTCAAGGGAATAGACGGCCTGTGATTTTGTATGTTGTTCCATTATCTCATATGTTAACGTTAAGTTATAGGTACATTTGTTAAATTTATATTTACAGTAAAACATTAAAACTATTACGATTAATCTGTATTTAATTTCTTTTACATTCCTTAATTTAGTAAATGCGAATTTAACTGTCTACATTTTAAGTAAATTATTACTAATTTACTGAACTGATTTTGGTAAAATGTAAAATTACCTACTGGTGAATGATTCACCAGTAGGTAATTTTACATTTAGAAATAGGTTATTATTACATTTTCTATTAATTTGCTAAGGTAACTATTTACTCGTAATAAAACAAAATATTTCTTATGTGGAATATTTAGCTGTCCATTATAAATTAATTGTAGTAATCATTGTTACAGAAATTAGGTCATTAGAATAGGTATTTATTATGACACTAAATTATAGTCGGGCAGAGACCTTGGGTCGACACGTGGTTGATATATAAATAGGTCATAGGGTTAGCGATTGGTGCGAAACTATGTCGTGAGATCTTCCATCTTTTACTAACAATATTAATAAGAGAAGGATGGATAGTCGCGGCAACCGTGTGCTAGGTCAACAAATACAGTCTGCATCAGACATAAATATCTTAGCGCCTAGGGTGCTCACAAATATCTGAGCACGCCTCTATAATAGGGTCTCGGGTCTTCTATGGTAGGGTCTTGTCTTAGAGTTGGAGTGCATGTTTAGATATTTTCAAGCACCGTAACATATCTAAGACACTGATCTCGTACCTATTAAGCAAAACAATCGGCTATAAACATGAACAAAAGTCAGATACGCACTCCCGTGTAAATAATAGAGAATGCGTATCTTTTGTTCGTGTTTAGAGCCCATAGCTTTAGTAGCTCGCGGTGAGACCAGTGTCTGATTGCGACTGTACTACTGATAGGGAGGTAGGTGGGTATTTAGTTTAGTTTGACCACAGGTCAAATAAAAGACGGCTGCGCAGCGTATTCGTTATTTTTAGATCAAGCCAAAGAGAAAGTTAAAGTAGTGACGTATCAGGAGCTCAAAACAGTAGCAGAGACAAGGACAGAGTGGCGAGAACTCCACCGACAAGAGCAATGCTCTTAAATTTGTGATGATGATGATGAGCGTATTCATTACGCGATTGCGGCGAATTGGTTACGGGCACGCAACGAACACGCCGCGCATATTTACGCTTCACTTTCGCTTGTAAATCGCAAGTATGAGAAGGCCCTAAGAGGAAACGCGACTTTATGTTTGCCGCGATTTATACTGACCCCGACACGTGGATATCCGAAGGCCGGCTGATAACCCTCCAATGCACCAGTAAATCACATAATTCACATACCTACTGCACTTAAATGCATGTCGCGTGACAGAGTTTATGTACTTATTTACTTAATAATACAGTTATGTGATATCGTGCGAGGCCGTCGTTAAATGTACCTACTGTGGGGATGACTATAAAGTACTCCTATCAAACCGTGACGGGCCGGTAACTCCTGGTATATATACTTAGCTGAGCATTTCTCAAAAAGATTTTACATTTTGAATCACGTCGTGTCACGTCTACGATATTGTTAAAAATTTGGTACTTAACCCTTAATTTGGCAATGTAGGTATGTCACAATGAATATAGTCTTCGACTTCGATCCATTTTTTGTATTTTTTTTTGCTCTATACAATGGCGAGGAGGCTAGAACGCACGATTTTTTTTTAATTTGCCATATTAAGGGTTAAGATTCAATGATGCTATGCAAGATGCACCACACGTTACCCAAAAAAATTGTATTTATCGTTCCTTTTTTGTTATTAAAATTATAAAAGGAATCTGTTAACAAAAAAGGAAAAGTCCATACAAACTTCCTCGGAAATTTTCGGAAATGTGGTGGATCTTGCTCAGCATCATTGACTCTACCAGCCTATCAATTTTTATCCAAATCGAAGGTGATCCAAATGTACAAGCTTTTTGAGAAGTTTACAGTTACAGCTACCTGCAGCTTGAGGCCAATACAAATGGGAAATTAAAGTTAAAGAAATAAGAAAGAAAGAAAAAACATTTATTCGTGACACAGACACAACATAATATACCTACACATTAAAACACAAAATAGACAGGAATATAAAAAATAAAGTAAACGCCAGAAAATGGACTCCAATTCAGCATATTGCTGGGCTGTAATCACAGCTATGCTATTTTCTTATTCACACATTGGACGCTGCGTTCATCAACGAGCTCGACGACGAGACAGCCTTCACTTCGACGTCGAGCGCAGGGCTGCGAAAAATAGTATTCACTAACGTACAACAGCTCGTCGTCGAACTGTAGGCGGTAACTCTCGACGCAGTGTAGTTCCAGCTCATGCCGCATTCGTCGCCGAGCGCTAGTGTCGTTTAAAGTGCATTAGTGAATACCATTTTTAGGCTCGACGCTGCCGCAGCGCTGACACAGCGCTGATAGCAAGGCGGTTTCCTTAGTGAATAACACTGCTGGTCTTCCATTGGAGCCATTAGTGAGGTCACGGTTGGTAACATAATATAAAACTGGCAAGAAATGCGTGATATGAATGCTTGTTCAGTGCAGCTCTGCCATCCGTCTGGGTTTCCCCGGAATATCCTAGTTTGGAGGCCGACCGGAGACTTCGTATTCCTGAATAAATATATCCAGGGAAAACCCGGACACTTATCATGAGTGTGATTTATCGACATTATTGTGTAAAGTCCTGGAAAAAATGGGGTTTACCCCGAATGTCAGTTTTTTTGTGTTTTTGTCCTGGTTTTACGAATTTCGAAATGGCCTAGATGAATAAGCCTCCAGTTCAGTGGAAATCATATTCTGTGAATTCTGTCGCATGGCGTTAGTGGTTGGCCTGAGTGGTGAGCGATAGCGATGCGACCAGCGGGGCGGGCGGCGGCGCGTCGACTCTCGGCAGCTCGGCTCGGCTTCGGCTATCTTCGGATCGATATCATAATTTAGAAGACAGCTGTGATGTTACTATCTCGCGCGCGCCCGTGTTGCTGCGTATTGTCATCGACTATGTTCGGGTGATGTTTCGAGTGATGTGATATCTCAGTGAAATATTATACTTTAGGAAAAGTGATATGATATAGCATTACTTTTTGAAGCACTGTTTAGCACATGTCTAGCGTCGAGTGTCCAAGGGATTTGACGGGCACGCAGTCAGCCCACACGCATACGACAATTAAGAGTCTACTCAGTTCAGGCCTTTAGATTGACACATTCTTGTTTACCGCTCGGCGTTCAAAAGTTCAAAAGTAGCTATCAATATTATCATACCTACACGTGTCTGCTCGCTGTCTATCAAACAATTGCTTATCTAACAATTTACCTAAGATAGTTGCATTATCTCTATTATATGTATATGGAGCGTGCGCGGACTATGGACCAACATAGACATTAAGCATTTTTTTTAAGCGCAATCGGCATATTCTAGGAGCCAATAAAAAGGGTGTACAGTCGACGTCAAAGATAAATTACAGTTTAGGTGTAGGGATTGCAATTGCTGGATCCAGCATCCAGCAATCCAGCTGGATCCAGCGCATTTTTCGGTCTGCTGGATCCAGCAGCCAGTGCTGGATCCAGCGCTGCGGATCCGCAGATAAAATTCACCAAAAAAATGCAGAATCAACTTTACATAAACTTATTTTACGTCGTGTTTGGAACGGTTCCGCGATCCCGCGCTTAGTCCTAGACGGCCGTGGCTAATAATACGTGTGCTTCTTCCAATTTATGGTTGAAACAATGTGTATGGCTAAAAGTGGGAAAGAGTGGATAGATTCTAATGTAGTGCTTCGGAATGAGAAATCTATGTTTATGCTACGTTTTTGGTAGGGTTTAAATTGCATGAGTTTGGTTTTATTGAAATTAAGCTTTAAATTGTGATCATCCGACCAGGTTACGATATTTTGAATGGTTGTATTTAAGCTATTATTTAAATCTAATTCATTGTGGCAAAGTTGAAAGAGTACAAAATTTATCTATACATTTAGGCAGATCATTTATTATATAAATTAAAAATACGACACAACCGAGAACACTGCCTTGGGGTATAGATCGAGTAATATTCGTTTTATCTGATTTAAATATTTGTATGGTACCTTTGATGTAGTTGTGATATTGATATTCTATTTCAACGCATTGTGTATACCTACGACCTACAGGTCCTTAGGTACCTTATAAGGTATGGTATGAACCAATTGTGAGCTGAGCCTCTAATACCTATTGCAAATATTTTTTGCAATAAAATATAATATAAAACACAATCATAAGCTTTGCTCATACCTAGCAACATACCAATAGCATATTTTCTGTCATTTATTGTGTTTAAAACTTCGTTTGTGTATTTGAAAACTGCTGACGACTGACGATGTTGAGCGACCTTTTCGGAAATCGTTTTGAGAATCGTTAAATACATATTTTAAACTTTTCAGAAAAAAAAATCGGTTCGATATAGCGGTTTCAAAAATTTTGAAAAAAAGTTTAGAAGGGAAGGGCCTACATGTTTAATAACGGACATTTTAAGGAGATCTGGGACTGTTCCTTCTGTAACAGATGTGAGGTGGCGGGGCTAAGGTAGAGCGAGTTTTCAGATGATGATATGACGGGTCGTCCCCGGAGCGAAGCTTCAGCCCCCTGCGGAGTCGGTTTTTGAAACACTTACAAAAAATAACCTGAAAAACGAATTATTTGTCACTTCTCAGTTCGCTTAAAACGGCAGTCGTGTCTATTAATTTCTTTATTATTTTATTTTTGATGTTTTTTTAGGTATATAATGCGCACAAAATTGCGCGTTATTGTCCTTCCTTTCATAACATTGAATATTATTATTATTCATTAACCTGTTTTATTGCAAAAAATCGTTTTTTTTTGGTATTTTTCCTACCTGCTGGATTCGCGCTGGATCCAGCTGGATTGACGCCGATCCAGCAAAAATCCAGCTGGATTGAAAACACTGCTGGATTGCAATCCCTATTTAGGTGCTAAAAATATATTTACACAACCTTAATGTCAAGGCAATAAAGTCGTGTAAATATATTTTTGGCACCTAAATCGTAAAGATATCTTTGATGTCGACTGTACAATGCGTTATTCTCATATTCCCAGCTCTTTTTGACATTTTAAACGCCTCTTTCTCATCAAAATGTACATGCCCGTATCTCTACTAAATATACTAATCAACAACGAAAATAAACCTTACCTTATCAATCAACTTTTTTCGTGCACTTGTTAAGAGTAGAATTCATTATTATGCGATTTGTGATTTACACTAACTAACTATTCATGTGTGGTAGGTACAATAAATGGGTATTTTTTGTCAATATTACTGAAACTGTAACTCAGCAGACACATTTTCCACCATCATAAGCCACATGGCTAGAACGAGACAAATAAAAGACTTTAATTCCATCGAAACTGAGTGTACATTGTAATGCACAGTGGGCCTTACAAGGTTATAAGAACTTACCTGACACTCCAGACACCGACACGAGTCCCGGTAAGTGCAGGCAGTGAGCGCAGTCTCCAAATGTCGTAAGTAGCACGCGTGGCGTGGGACTGCAGACGGCGTTTACGACGCGCGAGGGACGCTATAGCTCCGAACAGGTTTACACTTACACTTTTACCTTCTACAGTAGTTCTTCTTGATAAAGTCCTGTGGGGAGAGACTACTATATGGCTGCCTATGACATATGACATCTTACCTGACAATCTAGACACTTGCCTTAATTTTACAAAATACTTTTCGCCTCACTAGCTCGTAAACCGCTCGATTATCCTTTAATACGAGCAGCTAAAAACGCATTTTAATCACTAGTGAGTAAAGTAACGACCTTGGAGCGTAGCGCGAGGTAGCATTAGTTTGACAGATAACAAAGCGTAAAATGCTCATGAATGAGTCGATCCACATTCATTATAATGAATTAAATTGTTTTGTTAGACGCGGATGGAAAGGTATTTTAATTCTTGTATGTTAAAACACTCGCTACACTCAAGATTCTATTTTAGAACCACTCGCTTTCTTTTGCTTGCTCGTGTTTCAATTTCATACTCACGGGTAAAATACAACTGTGCAGTGTGCGCCCTTGTATAACAAATATCTAATTGTAATTCCACCGAAACTGAATGGGCATTGTAATGCACACTTGGCCTTACAAGGTTATACGAACTTACCTGACACTCCAGACACCGACACGAGTCCCGGTAAGTGCAGGCAGTGAGCGCAGTCTCCAAATGTCGTAAGTAGCACGCGTGGGACTGCAGACGGCGTTTACGACGCGCGAGGGACGCTATAGCTCCGAACAGGTTTACACTTGGGTCGATCACTTTTTTGTTGTATTTTCGTGAAGAACAAAACAAAAAATAAAATTCCATTTTTTTCAATTTTTATATGTTTATACTATGGCACATATATTACACTTTTATATTCGAGAAGCTGCCGCGGACTTTTATGATTATAACGTTATTTTATATGACGGTAAACGTAATTTGGGCTATGAAGTCGTCCCCTGGGTAACCACGGAAAATTCACTAAAATAGCATGTTAACACATGTTTAACTAGTGTGATGTGTACATATACACTTTTTTGTTACTAACACATGTAAATTATGGCGAAATATGATATAAGTCGAAAATTACATCTATTAGTTATGTCTCTTGAGTCACTTGTAACAAAAACATACAAAAACTTTTCTTTTAATTAGTGTTAACTAATACCAATAAAACATAAATCGTAACTCTGACGTCTCCTTTTGTTTTAAACACCGTTTATTTTAAAAGTTA
>JALPQI010013308.1:0-40521 GCA_025490895.1 Thaumatotibia leucotreta | reverse complement strand
TATAATGTTTTTATTAGGAATTATTTTAAATAAATAATTTAAATAACAAAAAGGTTGTGGAAACCTGAAAACTTTATTTGACAATGACATAAGAGACTTTGACAGATTTGACAATAACGCATCTGTCGTAGTTTCGTTGGCCTCGAACTCCAATTACTGGTATAAGTAATAGTAGTAGAACCTAGTAGGTATCAACTAGTTTAGGTGATTTCTAAATTTTATTAACACTTCTCAAACTTCCAAACACCTCCTAGGGGACCTATTTCGAGACCCAAAACCTCACACGCAGCGGGAATGCACTTATTTTTTGGCCACCTTGTATACATAAATATCAAATTAACTTGAACTGATAGTACAATTGTACACATACATACATTGTACCGTACCTATACCTAATAAGCAGGGTTCGGATATCTCGTAGCACGGTAAGACTTTCAGAAACCACGGAGTCGATTTTAACATAAAAGTCAACTTATACTCATCCTGTGTGTATATAATAAGTCAAAAAATCATTTTCATTTCAAGAACTTATACCTTTATACGTGTTCTATGGATATCACAAACTAGAAGCTTAGTTAATAATATTTTTTGTTTGCGTGTTTTTTTACGTAATATACAACATAATGTGGCAGCCTTTTTTTCATTTATAATATATTGAATTCAATTCCAAATTATAATTATTTCTTTTGTAATCAACTTTTGGAATGAGTATGTGAGTATGAGTTGACTTTTATGTTAAAATCGACTCCGTGGTTCTCTAACGTCTTAACGTGCTACGAGATATCCGAACCCTGCTAATAAGTATGTAGAAATATTGGTGATCAGTAAGCGCTGCACTTCATCATACAGTCTTAAATTGCATCTCAACGCTATGCGCACAAATATTGTTGCTTTAATCCCACAATGTCGTAACAGATGTGCTTACCATAGAAAAAATCAACTACGAAAGACTCTGGTTGTCACGGGATTCGAACCCGCTGCCTCTGGATTGCCGGTCCAACGTGCTACCAATTAATTGCTTTGTTGGATTCATTTACAAAATAAATGCTGTAACAACAATTTTATTTCGAGATGAATCTCGAACTATCTCACAATCTCCGTGATCGCTGAACCCGCTATGATGGTGTCTATTTTAGTTCTGCCGAAGTATTTTAGTAACGGGCAACAGATCGACAACATATTGCTGTCCCTGTTGTTAAACACTAGAATGAAAAGCGATAGAAAAGTTTATTGGGGTTTGGCAAAAGTCTTCAAAATAAAAACATTATGCAGTGGCTGTGGTGAGAATGTCACTAAAGGTTGAAGCGTCAGACAAACTGTAAGCGGGAACCAAAACATTCAGTCGCCGGTAACTTTTGGAATTAAATTGTAGACATGAGTCTGAAAATTGAAGCCGAAGTGAAAGTTACTTCTGATCCCTGCGTTATTGCATTTGACGAAAAATTGTACATTGGCACTGAGGATGGTTATATCCATGTAAGTATGTTTTAATTGTTTTGAAATTTGATTCGTTTTAACTAGTGTACTGTAAGTATGTACTGAAATTACTGAACTGAAATGTGGTTAATGAGCGATTTAAATACCATTATCATACCTATATACCGTATTCGGATAAGTAGATAGTTTACCTAAGTACATCTAGAACGCCGCCGCCTACGTCGTAGATACATTAAATTAATGGTTAAAAATTAAGCAGCTTGATTTCTATTTTATCTGGGAGATGTACGGATAACAATGTATTATAAATTATAACTATACCTAGATATTTTCTAGCATGAACAAGAGATTTACAAAATTAGACATCGACACAAAACTGTTATCAATAGGGACGATAGGTAAGTCTTAAGTAATAAATTAATCAATTTAAAAATGAACAATGTTCCAGAACTTACGGATCCGTTACGAACACACAATCAAAACGACATGTAATTTATCTTAATAGCGTGTAGCTATTTAGTACCCATCAAAACAAAAACAAATAATAAAAAATCTTTATGAGAATAGGGTGTAGGTACTTATCGATATCTACCTATTACGTGTCGGTGTTCCATTTTGTCAATTCCTCGAATGTGCTAGAAAAATAATTATCTAGGTTAACTAAACAGCACGCTTGCATTACCTACAGTCTTTTGATGACAAACTGAGCCCCGCGGCATCGTGGCCGGCGCACGCAGTACAGCTGTTCGCGCTGGCCGCGGGCGCCGGCCGCGTCTACTCCAGCTCCAACGACGGGAGCATCAGGGTGTGGTCTGGGAAAGGAGACAAAATCACCGAAATACCAGCGCCTGGTGCTGATGTCAGCGTGTTATATGTCGCTGGCAACGAGTTATACACCGGCGATGAAGTAGGGACTGTGAGTATACAAACTGCCAAGATTCATTGTTTTTTTTTTTTATTAAAAACATACCATACCATTTATCTACGATCTAATTATTTTTTTACAAAATAAACGTACTTAACCAGCGTAACTTGCCGAGCATGGCGATTATGGGCATTTACCTCCTAATGCGTCTATACGCGTAGTTAATAGGAGAGGCCTACGTCCAGCAGTGGCCTATCATAGGCTGATGATGTGTGATGTGATGTGAAACGTAGTAGTAAGCAATTGCTATTAAAAGTTTGTAAGGCGTTTGATATGTTTTTTTTTTACCGATTTCGATGCTTTTAGGTACGAGTGTATGAAGATAATAAAGAAAAAGCAATGTATAATGTATTAGAGGAAGTGAAAGATCTTGCACTTAGCGTTCCATATTTGTTTACCGTCAGAGACCTGGATGTAACTGTTACTGAAATCAAACCTGGTAAGTATAGACACCTAGATAAGATAAAATAAAAAAAAATACTAATATAAAATATAAGTACCTACTTAATGGACAGGAAAACCAGTTCTCAGTAAGCTAATTATAATATGTTTCGGAAACCAATTCAACACTAATAATCACCAAATTAAAATTTTAAAAACAACCAACTTCAACCGATTTCTCTAAGATCCTGTCATCTGTGGTTTCCATAATTGGTTTCCTATCATCAAATCTTACTTTCTGAATGCAAATTGTAAATGAATGAAAATTAGCAAAAGCGCCATACGTGTACTTGTATTTGAAAATTTCTCCCAGATCACATCATCAAACCCCAATTTGGTTCCAACGGGACCATCTCAGGGTTATACACGTTTGATCAAAAAAAAATTAAATCGGTTCACGATTCTCAGAGATATGGGGTACCTAACATACATACAACAACAAAAATATTCAGTCGAATAGAGAACCTCCTCCTTTTTTGAAGTCTGTTAAAAAGGGGCATATCTGTAAAATGTACCGGGAAGGAAGGGTTGAACGCCTAAGATAGATAAAACATAATGTTGTGCCTTTTATTGGTAAAACTGATTGGAAACTTTTTATAAAACAGATGAATCCAGGACACGCTTCGTTACGAGGCATACTATGGAAGGGCGTGCTCCGTTACGTGTAGCGGGCCCACACCTCCTCTGTATGGCAAGAGGAGGAAATAACCTTGCTCTGCACGATTCGTCAGTTGCTACCGTCTTTAAGAAGAAGCATGAAGTTAAGGTCTGGAATAACAGTTTTCAAGTACCAAGCACGTGTCATAAATCTTAGTAAATTTTCCTGAACAAATAACAACACACTACTGATATCGTGCTGCATTTACGACCGACCGAAGTTATGCCCTGAGGCCTTACCGCGAACCACAAGCGAAGTGTTGCCTCCCTGTCACACTTACGTACAAATTCACAAGTGCGAGAGAGAGGCAGCACGTCGTTCGTGGTTCGCGATAGGGCCTCTGGCCACGACATCGGGCTTAGCGGAAAACGTATGGTGCTCCCTCTCGCACCCATATCGGCATCCCGGTCCCACTCATGGATTCGCTCGCCGCTGGTCGCCTTAGACCAATGTCGTGGCCGGGACTAGGGTTTGCAATATCCGCCTGGTTTTAATATCCGGATAATATGGATAGTAATAATTGTATTATCCGAATATCCGGATATTTTGAATAATTGCGGATAGTGGTAAAATATACTATATAATTCTTTTAATGGGTGTAATTCGTCAAAATAAGCGTTATAGTAAACTATATAACGATTCATCATGATCATCCACCTGTCTCAGTCCACTGCTGGACATAGGCCTAATTTGCCAATGTTGCCACAGAGCGTGGCCACTTGATTTATGCATCCAATCGCTGCCGGCCCTCCTACGCAAGACGGTGCCACCTGGCTAGAGGATGTCCAACGCTGCGTTTGCCTAGACGCGTTCTCTACTCCAGAACACGCTTACTCCAGCGATTATGGTTGTGTGACATATATAGCCAGTCCACTACCACTTCAACGTGCTAACTTTCAGAGCTATGTCGGTCATTTTGGTTCTCTGGCAGATCACTTCATTCTGAATTCTGCTTTTCAGAGAAACTCCGAGTATTCATTAAACTTAAGTATGGATTAAGTAACCCCAAAGTCAGTGTCCACGTCTCGGCTCCGTAGTCCGTACGTCATTACAGGGAGCACACACTGATAACATACTATTGTTTTCAGGCTCTGTGATATATCTGACGAAAATACGTAGGTAATGCAACTTTCTAACGTTACGTAATTCAACGTTGCCTAACTCAACTGAATTCTCCTATTAGCTTCCTTTTCAAAGTTGTATCTATCTAACTGCAATATTTCCCCGGGGTAGACATATTCCTTAACGACTTCAAGATATACGCCATCTGTAATTACTGGGCTCAGAATGACGAGGCCATTAAACATGACCTTCATCTTCTCCATGTTCATTCTGAGACCAATTCGTTGGGAGGCTGCATTTAGGCTGTGCAACATTTCCTGAACATATTGCAGCGATGCTGCTATGACTACGATATCAAATCATCGGCAAATCTTAAGTGTGATGTGAGTCTTCTAAGCACCCCGATGTATCGAAAATCCACTTGACACCGCTGTAGGGAGACCAGAACAGATCAGGTCTCGACGGAGTCAAACGTCTTCTCATAGTCCACGAAAGCGTGACACATAGGCTGATTATACTCCTGAGGCTTCTGTACAATCTGCCTTACAGTGTGTATGTGGTCTATGGTGCCAAATCCTCCCCCAAACCCGGCTCGCTCCGGTGGTTGCAAGTCTTCCATCTGTCGCGCCAGCCGATTTGTGACTACTCTCGAAAACAACTTGTATACGTGGCTCAGTTTGATCACCATTTTTGAAGAATGAAGCTACCATACTCCTGCTTCACGCTCTTGGAGTTCTCCCTTCGTGAGAAACGGGGTTAAATAATATGTACTGCAGCTGCCTGAGTACAGGAGTTCCCCCTGCCCTTAAGAGCTCAGTTGTAACTCTGTCCTCACCTGGGGCTTTTACATATTTAGGTTGTTTAAGGGCCAACCCAATTTCGTCAATGCAGACATCGGGAAGTTCATCGGTATAATGTCGGACTAAAGTAGCTCGGGATCAAAGGGAATGGGTTCAGGCACCTGAGATCCAAAGACATACAACTTGCCATAGAAGTCTTCCATCTCTGATATGATCTCTGGATAAGAGGAAACAACATGACCATTGGCGGCAGTCAGCTTTGACATGTGGCTCCGCCCAAGACGCTTCACGAAAATTTTGAACCTCGATATTGCCTCCCTAATACGTGTTTTGAAAGCCCGAAGATCCCATCTTCCATCTCTGATATGATCTATGGATAAGTGGAAACAACATGACCATTGGCGGCAGCCAGCTTTTACATGTGGCTCCGCCCAAAACGCTTCACGAAAACTTTTGAACCTCGATTTTATTTTATTGCCTCCCTAATACCTAATACGTGGTTTGAAAGCCCGAAGATCCCATTGTATCGCTTTTCGAATCTGCTTTGTAAGTGTTCGCTGATCTACCGCCGTAGCCTGTATATTTACGCGTCTCTATTTCATGAGCTCTAAGGTCTCCTCTGAAAGTTTGGATTTTCTGCCCGCTTGTCTCTTCCGACAGAACCTGCTACCGACATTCCTAAGGTTAAGCAGGTAAAATCCCTTCTTATCACCTCGACATGCGTGTCGTTTCAGAATGAAAGTATATATTTGTGATACTAGAATAAATGTAAGTAGTCCACAGTGGACCTGCAACTAAACTTGTACACGACTAAAACCCTTAATAGTACGTCCTATTAAGGGTCTTAGTTGTGTATGCTTGCACATTAAAATAATTTGAGGTACCAAAAAGGTAGTAAAAAAAGTTTAAACCATGATTTGTGTTTAGTTAAAAATATCCGTTATTCGGATATTTAGAGGTTTACTATCCGGATATTTTTGGATGCTAATCTTGGCGGATATCCGGATAATCCGAATAGTGGATTATTCGGATTGCAAACCCTAGCCGGGACATTAAAGCTTCCGTTTCAGCTTGGGCGAAAAGTGCTTTTGTTGGTCCGATCTCCTAAGAGAAATAATAAGGTTAATTGGAAGAGATGCCTTACAAGGATAAGTTCGCCTTTTTACCTGTTTCGAATTGTTCTGTGTATTTTACCTATGTTTTGTGTACAATAAAGAATTTAATAAGTACCTACTTTTGTCAGTACGATTTGCCGTCACGTTCTAACAAGTATGCAAGTGCGAAAGTGACGCATAGCATGATAAATGGATAATAATACCCCGGCCACGACATTGGTCTAAGGCGACCAGCGGCGAGCGAATCCATGAGTTGGAGCGGGATGCCGATATGGGTATTGGGTACGAGAGGGAGCATCATACGTTTTCCGCTAAGCCGGTCGCCTTAGACCGATGTCGTGGCCGCGGCATAAGGGACCACCATGAGCCACCTGGGTCGCGTTTTATAAAGTTACAATTTACAATTTCGCTGTTTGCCTCTCCAACACACGCACATATTGGCTAGAAAGAGAGGCAAACAGCGAAATTGTAAATTGTAACTTTATAAAACGCGACCCTGATGGCATCATTCATAAGCCTACAAATAACTTTTAGGTAGGTACTTATAGGTATTTCGTAGACGACTCACCACAGCATAAATTTTGTTTTAAACAGGTTAGTGACATGATAGTAACAAGTCTGGTGGTCTCTGGAGACTATGCTTGGACTGGAGGCTGGGATGGAGTCTTACGACGCTGGAAAATTACCTCAGACCAATTGGAAGATTCTGGATCATTGGAACTCGGCTCTTGCATCAATGGGTTGGCAGCTTCGCAAGACGGCAATGTGTTTGTCATTTTGGCAGGGGGGAGGGTAGTATGTGTCAAAGGAGCATAGGTCTAAATATTATAATATAATACTTATTGCAATCTGAAGTGGCTGACAGTAGAAAAAACCAGAGCCAGTGAAGGATGAGGAATGGGCTAGGATTGCATTTAATTATTATTGGTTAACACATTAGTCGCCAGTGACACAGAAATTGTGTCAATTTAGTATGAAAAAGTAGAAGGCTAGCAAATCTGAAGGCATTTAGCAAGAATTATTGATATCTATGTTTTAATGTTTAAATGCAATTTTGTATAACTACAACATAAGGGATTATTATATGGACACTGACGGAATTCACTGCATCTACAAAATCATTGTTTCTGTAAAGTACCTACTTCAGTAATAAAGACTTCTTGTATGTGCTTCTTATGTTAATATCATAAAACAGCTGGATTGGTCTACACATAATATATGGAAAACCTCAACTATAAAACAATACTATTAAACTTTGTCACAGTGCATGTAAAAACAAATACTTATGTTAGGTATAGTATTTTAGAATAGAGATTTCAGCAGTTCTAACTTCGCTATGATGCCCATAGTTGCCTTATATTGCGATTTTGAAATTGAACTATGCTTAACTTCTTTAAAAATTTATGAATGTAGTTTTTATTGTCACTAAAGGCTGTGCCACATGGGATACGTGTGCAGTACGTGCACGCCAGGTAAGCTATGTGACGTCTAATATGACAGTTACATACGTTACAACCCGCACGCCACGCACACGCGCCCGCGCACGTACTGCACACACATGGTTCCTAAGAATAAAATTCTCTCTCTCTTATAGTTCTTAATTATTATTTCTCCCCACTGACCCATTAGGATTGATCATCTTTTATTTAACAGATAAGAAAATTCTTAATGTGACTCCACTTGCTGTTAGAGGAATATAGTATTCACTAACCAGTCATTTAAAATTAGTATAACTACAGTAGAGGTTAGGTATAACTACTTATACAGTGCTCAGCCGCTATGAAGGCAATCCTGGGTCGCTTTTTATAAAGTTACAATTTAGCTGTTTGCCTCTCTAACACACGCACATATTGGCTAGAATGAGAGACAAACAGCGAAATTGTAAATTATAACTTTATAAAATGCAACCCTAATACCTGTCATTTGAACTGCCAGCCACTACTTACCACCAATAGGGTAAATCCACAAGACTAATGTCAGTTACCAATTCTTTTGTGTGCTTTTTAAATGGATTTATCAAAGTTAAGTTTCCAATGTCTAGCTTAGCCATATATAAATGGTTGCTTAATACTACTAATAATATACACGGTGGAATTTAATCGGTGAACAGGAACCCATTTTTCTAATTCAGTAATCGATGGCGGTCACGTTTATGTAGTACTTAAGTGGAACCAAGTTTTTTTTTAGCATAACAATTTTTTATGTTGAAATTAAACTTTAATTAAAACTTATTGTCACCCTACTAATGGTTTAGTCTGAAAAGTTTAATACCTCTTTTCAAACTATCAGCCATGCATCGCTCTTATTTTACATAGGAATAGAGTCTATCGCAAAAATTAATGAGTGGTTATTGCTCATTTAGGTTTTAAGTTTCTATGGCTGATAGTTTGAAAAGAGGTATTAGACTTTTCAGACTAAACCATTAGTAGGGTGACAATAAATTATAATTTCAACATAAAAAAAAATTATGCTAAAAAAAACTTGGTTCCACTTAAGTACTACATAAACGTGACCGCCATCGATTACTGAATTAGAAAAATGGATTCCTGTTCACCGATTAAATTCCACCGTGTATAAAGAAGAAAAAAATTGGTAACTGATGTTACAGTCTTGTGGATTTAACCAATAGCTCAGATAAATCTATTTTATATTTTGTAGGATTCTATATATAAATAAATTAATATCTTGACTACTCATTCATATGTAGGTTTAATTATGCATCAAGAAATGAACAATTTGATATTAAGGTAATTAACATTTATACAAGCCCATGAGAATAAAATTGTACAGAATTTTTAAATAAAATAAACAATAAAATATTTGATTTATTTAATTTCATGCAAGAGCATGGGTATGCTATATACATTTAATAGACAATAGTTCTTAGGAAAAAGAAAATAAAGAAATAGAAAAATTATCCTTATTTCAACAAAATCAAGTAATTAAAAAAGATGTTGCCTATTGTCTAATCCTTTCTACATAAAATATAATTTAACAAAAAAACTAGAGATTAACACTTAAATGATGATTTCAACACCATTTAGCTCTTCATCACTGGGCAGTTTGACTTTCTTGGGATCAACATAGTTGGGGTCAACAGGCGGGAGACCAGCTTTTTCACGGCGACGTAATTCAAGGAACGCTTCACGCTGAGCCCAATCTCTCAAACTTACATCAGGAGCGTAGGCCCAAGCAAAACCGCCGAAGACTAAACATAATGTGATAGTGAAGAAGTAAGATGCGTGGTGAGCACTAGTGTCATCGTCTTTGTTTTCATAGTCAAATCCATAGCTCACCCAATTTTTATCTTGAGGTTTGGCTTCGCAGGCGGCGGTAGCCGTTTCGCTATTCTTCTTAGAAGTAGAAATGGTTCTAGTAACCTTGTTTATGTGATTCCATACACGTCGTTGCATCACAGGCATGTGACGCAGCTTGATGAGAGCAGACATTGTATAATAGAATAACAGATGCACCGAGTCGCAATTATAATTTAGAATAATATCTAAAAGGTTATCTCGTTACGAAACCATCGAAGGAAAATATTAGCAAGTATTTGTCAATCAATTTTGACATTAGACGTTTTTTTTTCGTTTCTACAACATCCAATTTTTTTGCCATATATTTTTTATGACATGAACACACGAGTATTTTATAGTGCTCGGTTTAGAATCTCCAAGAGGCTACGCGAAAGCACGCAAGAGTGAGAATGTGACGGTGTGCTCGTCACCTCGCCTGGTATGGAGATGCCAGTGATGGAGATCACTCCGCTTTGTGATAGTTTTTCGGGGGCGAGTCAGCAGACGCGACGCTCGATTTAGCATTTTATCCATAATATAAATGTATTGTACAGCTCTATTTTAATTTATTGTTAAGGATAATGCATTGGTAAATGCCGCGGCCCACTCGTGAGCGAATTGCGACGTTAAGCCACAAACGTGAGTGTGAGGCTGTGGAGTTGATTCGCATTCTCGGCTTCGCACCGCAATTCGCTCACGAGTGGTGAGCCGCTTAAAGGCCGCTGTATATGTTATTGTTTTTATTTGGCTGTGAAAAATTAACGTCCCTGTCATCGAATGCACTAATCCCAAAACGTACTAATACTTAGTAAACTATAATTTAAGTCACCTCTTAGAAACGAATCCCATGTTACCAAATTCTCAAAAAATACCCATTGTCGATTGCGAACTACTCCCAAAATACACTTTCCTAAAATACCCTAACATGTATTATCCTGAAAGTGTCGAATCATTCTAGTTTCTTAATCCACTACTATTAATTACTACTAGGGGAGGAATCTCATTTTTTTATTCTACCACTTTGTCGACGTGATTAATATGTATTGTGTACCAAATTGCAAATTTCTAAGACTAACGGCCCCTAAGTAATGCTGCGGATATGGCGAAACTACAAGGGTTCCGTTTACTACGGAATCCTAAAAAAATTACAGTATGATATACTTGACATTATCGCTTAATTAAAGGATTGGTATCCAGGACATGAATAGGACCTAATTGTAAAAAAAAAACTTGACATTACAAATACCACTATGATACGGTGTTGCCAGTGCGGACTTTTTGGTCCGAATTTGGATCTTTTGCGGATTCCTCCGACGAATCTTAAATCTAATCGGACCATTCGGATCCTCATAAACGCTCCCAAAAATGTTTGTACCATGCGCTTGAAAATATCCGGTTTCCAGAACTACTAGAGGGAAGGCCAATGGTGAACAAAAGTCTGACGGATGTTTTTGGAACAGTCGAAGACAAAATAAGAGGTATACAAAAACGTTCAAAAATATGTCCCAGTGCACTCTAATTCTGTGTAATAAGAACGTCGTAACATATTTATGAACGGATTCTTTCGATACTTATTTTTGCACTTGACTGAACATTTCGCATCTTTTTGCAGCCAACAATCAACATCGAAGCAAATCAGAATACAGAGCTGGCAACACTGCATATAGCTGGCAATCTGGCATAGCTGCACTGCACTCAGTGTTGCCAGGTCTCCTGATTTTTCAGGAGATCTACTGATTTTGGGCTATGTCTACTGATCTACTGAATTTTCAGCAGATTCTCCTGATTTTTCGTAGATTACTTCTACCTTAAGATTTTTACATTGTAAACGAAATGCTGTTACCGGTTACCGGGAATGGAAATCGGATGCGATATTGCTAATGCTAGTAGACTCCTTTGGTATTGCTAAGTTTGCAGACCCCTTTAAACACACGAAACGTCAAAGTTGTCAAGTCAAATCCAGTAAATCCAGAGATTATAGAGAACGACAAGACTAAACTTATTAATTATTGCCGTTGCCGCCTAAATAGTATGTCATTCGACTCGAAAGTTTACTTTACTAGTTATTTGTTACTTAACAATTAATTATGTTGTCTGTGAATTTAACGGAATTTAAAAACGCGATGTATGTCCGGTGTGTGTTTTAATAGAAGTTCGATCTCGTCATCACTTTTTATTGGGTATATTGCTTTCCTAATAATTCTAATAAATATATCTTTTACGTTTAACAAATACCTAGTTTATTTTAATTACTAAACAATTTTTCTTTGTTATTTGACTAGGCTTTTCATTTTGGGTCTCAGCATGATGTGTTATTTTACGATGTTTGATTTTGGACAAAAGCTAATAATGAAATCATTGCCTTGCCGTCTACTTCTTCAGCTAATCATCGTAATCATTTTGGGGTATATAATTAATGTGTCATTCTTCGTATACACATTGTATTGTTGATTGTCAGAAAATATTTTTTTTAAATTGGTAACATAACATAATAAGATAATAACAAAATATTTATTTTAGTACAGATGATAGTTTTTTTAGGCACAAGTGCGAGAAATGGCTCATTTTACGTCAGGTCCAAAACTTCGGATCTGTAGGTACTAAAAAACGTCGTACGAGACACGTGAAAAACGGAAATTCGTAACTCGTGTCGATTTAAAACACTTCGGTCGTGTTTAAAAACATTGCCACTCGTTTCGGATTTCATGTTTTTCGCACTTGTGTCGTATTGTACTATTTAGTACAATAATCAATGATTAACTAAACATATTTATAAACATTGAAAGAAAAAAAACGGATATAGGTAAGGTTTGGTTGAACAAATAATAAAAATAATTAGTCTACTGATATTTTTACCAATCTCCTGATTTCTAGGCTAAACTTCTTCTGACGTTTTCAAATTGGATCTGGCAACACTGACTGCACTTTTGTTGGTTATCAGTGGCAGCGGCTTTAGCTTATTTATAGGTGTTTAAATTGAATTAGTGACTATTTATTCTATGTTGCATTAAAACTATAGTCCTGAAGTATTGTTCTTCTATTAAGTGGCCTAATTACTGATAATTATCTGAATTACAACATCTAATCAAATTATCAAGATGGTTGTTCGTCAATACAACGAAGAATTGAAATATTTGGAGAAAATTAATCCATATTGTTGGAAAATCAAGAAAGGATTTCAACCGAATATGAATGTCGAAGGAATATTTTATGTAAATAATTCGCTCGAGAAGCTTATGTTAGATGAATTGCGAAATTCATGCCGTCCTGGAATGACCGGCGGCTTTCTTCCCGGCGTAAAACAAATTGCGAACGTTGCGGCTTTGCCGGGTATAGTAGGACGGTCGGTGGGACTGCCTGATGTGCATTCGGGATACGGTTTCGCTATAGGTAATTAAAGAATTTGTAAATCTATTTCTTGAAGTGATGATGACTTTCATAACAATATTATGAAATTGCGTTTTAGGTAATATGGCAGCCTTTGATATGTCTGATCCTAAGTCTATTGTGTCGCCTGGAGGTGTGGGGTTTGATATTAACTGTGGTGTAAGACTATTGAGGACAAACTTACATGAGAAAGATGTACAACCCCTGAAGGTATTTACTATCTCAAGTTAATGATTATTGTATAAACATGATTGATTCTTCTCTTGACGAAATTCAGTGTAATTTATTTTAGAAAATAATAAATACTTTTATTAATTTCAGGAGCAATTAGCTCAGAGTCTCTTTGACCATATTCCAGTGGGTGTAGGCTCTAAAGGTATTATTCCAATGAATGCCCGTGACTTAGAAGAAGCATTGGAGATGGGTATGGATTGGTCTTTGAGAGAGGGATATGTGTGGGCTGAGGACAAGGAACATTGTGAAGAGTATGGCAGAATGCTCACTGCTGATCCATCTAAAGTCAGTCTTCGAGCCAAGAAAAGAGGCTTGCCCCAACTTGGAACCCTTGGGGCTGGTAATCATTATGCTGAAATACAAGTTGTAGATGAGATCTATGACAAATATGCAGCTGGCAAAATGGGTCTGGAAAGAGTAGGACAAGTGTGTGTAATGATCCATTCAGGCAGCAGAGGCTTTGGTCATCAGGTTGCCACTGATGCTTTGGTGCAAATGGAGAAAGCTATGAAAAGAGACAATATTGAGACTAATGATCGTCAGCTAGCTTGTGCTAGAATTAATTCAGTTGAAGGACAAGATTACTTGAAGGCAATGGCAGCAGCTGCTAACTTTGCATGGGTCAATCGAAGCTCAATGACCTTCCTTACAAGACAGGCATTTGCTAAACAGTTCAAAATGACACCAGATGATCTGGACATGCATGTTATTTATGATGTTTCACACAATATTGCAAAGACTGAGGAACATGTAGTGGATGGAAAAGTTAAAACATTACTTGTACATAGAAAGGTATGATTTCATTCTGAAATTGAAACAAGATTCCAGACATAAATTATTTCCTGTCTCCACTCTAGTGGTTCCCTGGTGTGTGAACAGGATATAAATGCCCTTACTAAACAATTTCTTATCAACCTTGTTTTTATTATATTCTTCTTCTTTTAGGGTTCCACAAGAGCATTCCCTCCCAACCACCCACTAATTCCAGTGGACTATCAGCTGACAGGGCAACCTGTTCTTATTGGTGGGACCATGGGAACCTGCAGCTATGTGCTTACTGGCACTCATCAAGGCATGACTGAAACATTTGGCTCTACCTGTCATGGAGCTGTAAGTATTCTTACCTCAATTTCTTGATATTATAAGTTTTTCTAAAATAGTGGTTTATTAAAAAAATAATCTTTTCATGTAACATTACATGTTCATAATAGGTACTTTTATTTACAGGGCCGTGCTTTATCGCGAGCAAAGTCCAGACGGAATATTGATTACAAAGAAGTCCTTGAAAAAATGGAGAATATGGGTATTTCTATTAGAGTCGCCTCACCAAAACTAGTTATGGAAGAGGCTCCAGAATCCTATAAGAATGTAACAGATGTTGTAAACACATGTCATGCTGCTGGTATCAGCAAGAAGACAGTCAAATTACGACCTATCGCAGTTATTAAGGGTTAAATAAGATTCTCAGTGTGTTTTCATAGTATAATTGAACAGCTGTTATTAACAACATATTATTATAAGATCTTTTTATTATACCTATTATATAATAATGTCTTGTTTTACTGTTTAAAAAAACATAATAAGAACCAAGTTAAAAGCAACAAAAAATATGATGTTCAATAGAACTGAACATACATAATGAAATAATGGCACATTATCACATAACATTACACAGGATGAGTAAAAAGCATGTTTAGGAACAACAACTATAATCACAAAAACTGAAATCTATTATTAAACTAATAGATAGCTAAGTAAAATCAACCACAAAAATATTATTTTAATGCTAATAATTCTACTAATATATTAATACTTTGTACAAGCCAACAGTAACAAGGAGGTAGTATCTAATGACTAAAATTGGCTCACGGAACGTGAACTAGATAGATTTTAGTTTATCTGCTATGACTACGAGAAGCGCGGTACCAAGGAAAAACAGGCCAGGGGGCAGCACTGTCGTTGTTCGATCAATCTCCTCTGAAACTGAACAAAAATATTAAATCAAGTTTTGAGCGCTTAACCCTTAAATGCATGACCTTGACAAAGATTTATTCAAATTTGAATTCTGAGTTGCTGTCAATAGAGTCAAGATTACATGATGCATATATACATCACTATGCATTTAAGGGTTAAAGGCCCCAATGTGTTGTTACTATAATAACTTCAGAACCTTTTTATAAATTATCGGTCTAAGGATCCTTATGGTCAACATCGAAGTTTTTCATGTTCAATAGTTCGTAATTATAAAATGTATAATAGCCCAAATTGCAAATAGGCAACGTAAACAGAAAATACATGCATTTTTATAGATAACTATTTTCTCAAACATGCAGGGAAATTTAATGTTGCCATTACGTGCTTAAAAAATAGTCTCGGAAGTATCCCATTTAGAGCTTGATTATGAACGTATTGTTATGGAATTTCATATAAACATAGCAAGGCCTACGCCTGTAAAGTAATCAGAATCACGTTGTTGTGATCGGGTCCATTGGGTCACCGCCAGAATCAGTGTGTAATAAAATAAACATAAATATATCGCGTTATACTATTCTACATAGTAGGTATTTAATTACTTTCTCACCTGGTGTGAACGTGGATTCTTCGGATTCTTCTTTGACCCAGCCCATACAACGTTCCAAAGCGGTCTCCCATCGTACCCGTCGAATTTCCCGATCTATAACAAGTAAGGATGTAATGATTTTCCTACCCGTAGATTTTAATATACTTGTGATTTTATATATTGTCGATCTAAACTCTCATACCTTTCTTTATGGAGGATTACATTATTAATTATAATAATTCATTTTAACCTTTTGGACGCCAACGACCGATATAATTAGGTATTGGCACCTGCGGTTCAATGCCAAAGACAGATATATAGGTAAGTCTTGGTCCACAGTCACTGGGAAAAGTGTCAAAGTCACTTACGTCACTGATACGTTGACATTTCAGATTTCGCCAACCTTTCTGTAATATGCTAATCTAGGGTCTGATTAATGAAATATTGCCCCAACTTCTGGCGGGAAATTCAAAAAATGTAGGGCTGGATGTGTGACCTAGATTTTTTGAATATCCCGCCAAAAGTTGGGGCAATATTTCATTAGCCAGACTTTATTAGCGGCCAGTTGTCGTCTCGAGTTCGGTTGGTACATAAATGGTAGTGCAGTTCCACATTTTACTCAAACGTGCAATGAAATATTAATGTGAAGTTCCTTGTAATATTTAGGCTTGAAGTATAATAAATAAATATTAAATAATGTAATTTCATACAACTCTTGCAGGCCTAGGCCAATGCTCAGGGGCGGTTTAGGAGATACAGGTCATTACAAGTTTTTTGCATGTTTGAGAAAAGCACTTACAGCAGGAAATGGAGTTGCTCGCCTCAGACCTATAAGTCTTGGGCCGGCAACCCCTTTCGTTCCAGCCTGTGTAGTAATGTACTATTTCATCACACTTGCTGTCTAAGCGCGCCATTGCTTGCGCGCGTAGCGGGAGTAATAGAAAAGTGAAATTCCCTAGGGAGTAATAGAAATGTCAGTACGTCATTTAATAATATTTTGTCTTAAAACTTATTTTTTGTCGGCAAGTGTGATGAAAAACATTGTATGCATCACGGTCGGTAAGCGGAATACTAACTCGAGTCATAAAAGCCCTCCGCCTGACGGCGTCGGGCTTCTAACACTCTCGTTGGTAATTCCGTACTTACCTCCCTTGATACACAATGTACTAATTCCTTATTTCGTGCACTTTTGTCGGATACATTACGCGAATTACCCCTCTCTTCTCGTCGCTATCCTCAATACTGACAATCGTGACTCCCCCGTATCGCCTTTTCCCTGATAATTCTCTTCCAGTTGCTCTGATCTATTGCTCTGTGTAAACTTGTAAAGCATCTTGAAATTTTATGTTCAGAGTTGTCCGAATCTGAACATAAACTAGGTATCTTAGGGCTTGTGCATAAATCACGCGAGGTCCTATAGGGGGGAGGGGGTTCAAGAAAAAATCACGACAGATCACGTTAGGGGAGTGAGGGGTACAAGGAGACCTCACGTATATTTTTCTACGATGAACAAACTAACAAATATTGTGAATTTCGGCGAGCGAACGTTAAAAGTTGAATGAGAAAAATACACGTGAGACTGCTTGGGGGGTTAGCCAAGAAACTCACCAAACATCACCAGGGGGGAGGGGGGTTCAAAAAGTAGCCGAAAAAACCTCGCATGATTTATGCACGAGCCCTTATGAGTGTTGGTGAGTGTTGGGAGTTGGGACTCACCCTCGGGCGAGATGGCGGGCAGGAAGGTGTCGGCGGGCGGGCTGGGCGCGGAGGCCGTCCACACGCGCAGCGCGCGCCCCGCCGCCACCGCGGCGCCCAGCGCCGTGCTCTCCATCATCAGCGGCCGGACCTGTGCATCGCAACTTAATAGGCATGATGACTGGCAAGTCAAATCAGCATCTTTTTTCGAACTGTCAAAACGATCACCACTATGGAATTTTCTATGAAATACTCAAAAGTGACGTCACGTTTGAGTACTGCCAAATGACCTACTCTTTTAAGTTCTTTTCAATTTATTAAATAGAAGTTCTGTACAAAAATTACTGCAATCTACACCTTAGTAATAATTTCTTCGTGTAATATGTCGTGCATAATGTTCAATAATTTATTTTAACTAGTCATCATCCCTATTGTATTTTGGCAAACCAAACGAGGCGGTTGACGGTAATAGCAGATTGTGTCAACAAGGTATCAAAATGAAATCTTTCTGGCGAGGCGTTCATTGAAGCTCGAATGAAGTGATGGCGTAATTAGGTTCAAGCGTCAACGCCCAAGAAATATTGTCTTTACGTTCTTTAAAATAGACTCGGAAGTATCGCTTTTAGGGCGCAGTAACTCACAGGGATGGACATGGAATTTAATAATATTTTTCAGGCCTATGCCTGCAAAGTAACTTTTTTTTTATTTCGACAACATTGTCATTATTCTTATTTTTATTTCTTTGTATGTTTGAGAAAAGCATTATACATGCCTCGGCGTGAAAACGGATTCCCGGTCTCGTTACGTACATGTAATTTAATAGAATAATGTAATTTAATAATAATATGAATGATCCCTGTTGGTCGAGAAATAAACGAATTGAATTGAATTGAATTGTTACCTACCTCGCTCGCACGCTCGCTAGGCCGTATATGCCAACTTGGCCGGAAATTCTCATTTTCCTGGCCTCTGATGTAATGTACTATTTCATCTCATTTGCTTTCTAAGCGCGCTATTGCTTGCATGGATCGCGGGAGTAATATGCAGTAGCAGAAACGCGGGAGCAGCCACACATACCGGAGGAGTATCGTTTTTATACATGCAGGGTGTTTGCGATAACGATGTAGGAATTTCTGGAGATGGTAAAGGAGACTAATTGGAAGAGTTTGAACCCTATTTACCTTAGTCTAATATGTGACAGTTTTTTTTAATTCACGTTTTTCAAAATGTTTAGTTTTATACCAAAAATATACTTAAAAAGTTAAATTTAAAACAAAATATGCAATAAATAGCATTGATTTTTATAATTAACATATTACATAACAATTAGTTGAGTAATAAATAAAAAAAAAATTTACTCCTACTTGCCACACACAACATTTTTTAAAATAATTAACAGTAAATAAAACTATCGGCCTGTGAAAAAAAAAGTAGTAGGGATATGAGTCTTCCCATTCGTGTAAAAACATGCTTGATTTTCTAGGTTTTGATTGCAAAAAAAAGTACAACAAAATAGCAATTAGTTTAAAAGTTATCGCCGATCAATTGTTGAACGCCGTCACCAAACAAAATAAGTTTCTTGTAGTTAGTAGGCAAGTGTGAGTTCAATTTTTTTTTATTTAGAAAAAAAACTGTCACATTTGGACTAAGGTAAATAGGGTTCAAACTCTTCCAATTAGTCTCCTTTACCACCTCCAGAAATTCCTACATCGTTATCCCAAACACCCTGTATTATTAATTCCCCGACCTCGTACAATGTCAGTAGTGCCAGTAGTGACTCACCACGGGTATGCCGAGCACGTCAGCCTGCATCTGCATGAGCAGCGCGTTCTGCGACATGCCGCCGTCGGCGAGCAGGCGGCGCAGCGGCGCGCAGTCGGCGGCGACGGCGGCTGCCACCGCGCGCGTCTGCTGGCAAACAGCCTCTAGTGCCGCGCGTACCACGTGCGAGCGACGTGTGAAGCTGCTCAGGCCGCACATTATTCTGGATGTTTTTTTGTTTATTTAGGAAGGAGACAGTCATCTGTGGTAGTGCCAGTAGTGACTCACCACGGGTATGCCGAGCACGTCAGCCTGCATCTGCATGAGCAACGCGTTCTGCGACATGCCGCCGTCGGCGAGCAGGCGGCGCAGCGGCGCGCAGTCGGCGGCGACGGCGGCTGCCACCGCGCGCGTCTGCTGGCACACCGCCTCCAGTGCCGCGCGCACCACGTGCGAGCGACGTGTGAAGCTGCTCAGGCCGCACATTATTCTGGATGTTGGAGACATGACATCTGTGGTAGTGCCAGTAGTGACTCACCACGGGTATGCCGAGCACGTCAGCCTGCATCTGCATGAGCAACGCGTTCTGCGACATGCCGCCGTCGGCGAGCAGGCGGCGCAGCGGCGCGCAGTCGGCGGCGACGGCGGCTGCCACCGCGCGCGTCTGCTGGCAAACAGCCTCTAGTGCCGCGCGTACCACGTGCGAGCGACGTGTGAAGCTGCTCAGGCCGCACATTATTCTGGATGTTTATTTAGGAAGGAGACATGACATCTGTGGTAGTGCCAGCAGTGACTCACCACGGGTATGCCGAGCACGTCAGCCTGCATCTGCATGAGCAACGCGTTCTGCGACATGCCGCCGTCGGCGAGCAGGCGGCGCAGCGGCGCGCAGTCGGCGGCGACGGCGGCTGCCACCGCGCGCGTCTGCTGGCAAACAGCCTCTAGTGCCGCGCGCACCACGTGCGAGCGACGTGTGAAGCTGCTCAGGCCGCACATTGTTCTGGATGTTTTTTTTGTTTATTTAGGAGACAGTCATAGTCATACACAGAATGTTTTTTTTTTTTAAGTGGGACAGTATGGGGAAATCGGAAACTATAGAAGATATAAGGAAGCTGTCTTAGGAGACATTAGGTATTTTTTTGAGATAACAATTTTGGCATTTACAAAATTTTGGTCAAGTGCGAGTTGTACCTAAAAATTTATAATATTGATAAAAAATGTTTTTTACGCAGATCGACGTGATTTCATGCGTAAAAATGCGACAATAATGTTTAAAAAAGTATTACTTACACTTTTCGAACACGACATTTGAATTTGGAACATTTTTTTTTAAGTTCAAAAGGATTTTAATAAATAAGTTACATGTCGCGAGCTCATAAAGACAGCTTCCTTGTATCTTCTATAGTTTCCGATTTCCCCATACTGTCCTACTTAAAAAAACACTCTGTATAATGAGGGTATACAAACCGACCTATACATCAATAATAGTTATTTTCAGTACAGATGGCGCTTTTTTTACGCGCTAGTGCGAAAAGTGGTTCATTTTAATCTAGTAATTGGAGTTCGAGGCCAACGAAACTACGACAGATGCGTTATTGTCAAATCCGTCAAAGTCTCTTATGTCATTGTCAAATAAAGTTTTCAGGTTTCCACAACCTTTTCGTTATTTAATTTTTTTTTAACTAATTCCTAATAAAAACATTATATATGTACCTGTGTAATGTTTGTACGCCTTTTTGTTTAATATGGCTGTCACAACTAGGATTTTCTTAAAAACACGTAAATACCTAAAAACTTTTCTTTTCTCTTAACTAACATTGACATGACAAAATTTTCTTGTAAAAAACTTAAAATGATAAGAGCCAACGTTTCAAAGCCTATTTTAAAAAGAAATTGAATTACCAGTGAACACATACGACAGCGTGCCATATTTTTTAAGACAGTAGGTATGGTTAAATTACTAAGCAGTATAAGTACTATACTATACTATTACTAAGCAGTTTTAACCCGTAATAAGGCAGGGGTGCCTTATTACGGGTTGAAATTATGGGAAAGAAATTTGGAAATGTAAAATTAAAGCATTTTTTTTATTTTATTTTTTATTTGTCTTCTTCATCACTTATTCATCACTTATCCTCCTGAGTCCTGGGTAAAAATCGAGTACACTCCCATAAAAGCCGAGAGTCCTTTATAACACCATCAGTGTTGAGTCCTGAACTTATTGTCGCTTATTTTAAGGTTTAAAATGAGTTTGTCACATTTTTGTTGGAACAAAGTTGGTTATATACTCTAAGAGGTATATTTTAAGCATTTCTTTTACAAATTATTTGGGCGTCATGAAGGCCTCTATGTGAGTGTACCCGATTTTTACCCAGGACTCAGGAGGATAAGTGATGAAGAAGACAAATAAAAAATAAAATACAAAAAATGCTTTCATTTTACATTTCCGAATTTCTTTCCCATAATTTTAACCCGTAATAAGGCACCCCTGCCTTATTACGGGTTAAAACTGCTTAATAATAGTATAGGTAGTATAGTACTTATACTGCTTAGTAATTTAACCATACCTACCTTTTAATTTATGTGTAGTTAAATTGCTGTACCAAATGTTATTAACACCTGAGGTGATACCAGCGCAATACCAACTTTGTTACTAATAATTGCGGATAATTAAGTATTTATTAAAATATCTTATATTTACTTATTGTAAACAATATTGTATCTATAAATGAAAGAATTAAAATTACCAATAAATAACATATCTCAACGTCTGTTTTTAGAAAATAAGGATTTACTATTATAAGAACATTTCATTGTTGTAGCAATATTTTCGTAGATACTTTGGCCTCGCTCGAACTCCAGTTACTAGATTACGTCAGGTCGAAATCTTCGGAGCGCCATATGGACTGAAAAACGTCGTAAGATACCTACACGGTACACGTGCAAAAACGAAATTCGTAACTCGTGTCGATTTATCTCCACTCGTTTCGAACATCATTTTTTTCGCAATTGTATCGTAACGTAACGTAGGTTACTATTATATTATGATACAAGTGTGGAAAGCAGATCTTTTTCAGGATGAGTGTCGGTGACTAATATTTTAAACCGACACGAGTTAGAAAAAAACCTTCATTTCAACATGTGTAGGTATCTATACAACATTTTACAATCCATTATGCGAAGAAAACCAGAGGTCGTGCGGAAAAGTACTACGAAAATTAATATCTGCACTTCTTGCATACGCCATAGTTAACAACAACGCTAGCAGGATCGCCGAGCGTAGAAGTTATCAGAAACCGACTTCAAAGACAAAATAGAATCTGCCTTAAACACTAAAATGAACAAAACTTGACTGTCCTAATCGGCACATCTAATCGCTACCTTCAAAGCACGCGCTCTTGAGGAGTTCTAGTGGCCATCTGTGGTGTCTATAACTGGTTTCCTATCATCAAATCCTACTTTCTGAATGCAAATTACCAAAAGCGCCATACATGTACCAATAACATTTGAAGAGATCCCTCGATTTCTCCAAGATCCCATCATTAGACCCCAACTTGGTGCCAACAGGACCATCTCGGGGTTATACACGGTCGATCACAAAAAAAAATCGGTTCACGATTCTCGGAGATATTGGGTAACATACATACACCAAAAAAAAAACCAGTCGAATTTAGAACCTCCTCATTTTTTAAAGTGAATTAGGTACATACTAATGGTTGACTTCTGTACCTTCCTATTTTGTGCCAGAGTGATCGAAAGGTAACGGCCTGGCCACGATTGGGCCACGACATTGATCTAAGGATTCTAAGGCGACCGCGGCGAGCGGGGCGGCGAAAACGGTCTAACGCCGCGGCCACGACATCGGTCTAAGGCGACCGGCTTAGCGGAAAACGTATGGTGGTCCCTCTCGTACCCATATCGGCATCCCACTCCGACTCATGGATTCTCTCGCCGCTGGTCGCCTTAGACCAATGTCATGGCGGGGCCGTTACGAGTAGACCAATGTCGTGGCCAGGACATAAAGGCGAGACGTTCCGCTTACCCTCTCGCGTCCTTTCTCCAATGCGGTGAGTAAAGCCCGTTGAAAGCCGGCACGAAGCAGCAGTTCCCCTCGTCTCCATCGCTAACCTCGCCCGCCTGCGCCTCGCTCTCGGCCACGTCCTCCAGTATGCCCAGACCGTGTTGCAGCCACTGCAATGTGTCTCCTACATACAATCCAGTCATTATACTACACGGTCGACTCAATTTACCACAAAAAAATCCACCGAAGTTCCGTACGAACACGGGTTTTCTCCAAATTGTGGGTTTATCGAAGTTCTCTTTCGTGACTAGAGGAGTCAAATCTTGTTCAAAAATATAATGATAACTAATAACTCGGAAGAAAACTCAAATTATCGAAATATACACGCGTTTGTACGGGACAGCCCATGGAATGCTTACTGGAACGCTCAAATCACTAGTGAGTTTTTAGGGCCTTATCACACTTGCGATTTACAAGCGATTTGAAAGCGAAGCGCACGCGCGGCGTGTTCGTCGCGTGCCCGTAACCGATTCACCGCGAGTGCGTCGCGATTTTGCCGCGATCGCGTGACGAATACGCTGCTCAGCCGTCAGTAAATCGCTCAGAGTGATCTGAGTCTTGGACAGTCACTAATAAGATTTATTATTACATAATGGATACCAACTCTTGACGCGGCAAACTCTGCGCGCAGTCGCGGCGTATTCGTCACGCGGTCGCGGCGTAATCGCGACACCATCGTGGCGAATTGGTTGCGGGCACGCGACGAACAAGCCGCGCATACGCTTCGCTTTCAAATCGCTTGTAAATCGCAAGTGTGATAAGGCCCTAAGAATCAATCTCAAACGCATAAGTAAAAAAGCAATTCCAGTTTCGAAGGGAAAATTCCTATTTAATAGAGTTGGTATGACGATATATTAAATGTGCAGGTTCACTATTTTTTTTATCTTATATAGGTAGTAAATCTTTCGAAGTTTCCGAAACGGGTATTAATTTTGTATCGTTTTTATAACATGTATTTGATGATGATGGCGGGATGATTCAGACTCTTTCTACAATGATTAATAAATAGTACAAAATCGGGAGTCATGGAGATTCAGAGGCCCTACCGCGAACCACGAACAAAGTGTTGCCTCCCTATCACACTTACGTACGGATTCACAAGCGCGAGAGAGAGGCAACGCTTCGTTCGTGGTTCGCGATAGGGCCTCAGGTGAGAGGAAGAGTGAATCTATTCTAGACACTACCGGGGACTGCGATATACCTAGGCTAGCAAAAAATTATGTTCTAAAACCATGCAACATGCATACAATAGATATAATAAAACCGTTACGGTTTACGAAGTACGAAAAAATGATATGCCCGATGCCGTGTGAAAAATGGCTATATAAACTCTTCTGAAGATATGAATATTATATTTTTCTCCGATAGCCGTCGTCTTAAGGTTCAAGAAAATGCGGCTCTTTTTTTATTTTCCATAAATTATTAATAATCTTTTTTTAAGTGAGGGAGGTGACGTTTGTGCAGTTTTATGGATGAAGAGAGCCTAATGCGTTCGTCCTAGTGAGTGAGATTCACTTAAAAAAAGATCATTAACAAATTATAGGACATAATAATAAATGAGCCGTGTGGTGACGGCAGTAAGAATACATTTGTCATCACCCCAACTCCTCCTGCGGGTGTCGTAAGAGTCGACTAAGGGATTGAAGTGTCACTGATCATTTTTACAAGATTGATGATGAGCAGCAGCGTCATCATAGTGGACACAGTACTGCGATCGCCAATCCGCTTGCCCAGCGTGGCGATTATGGGCATTTACCTCCTAATGCGTCTATACGCATAGTTAATAGGAGAAGCCTACATCCAGCAGTGGACTAACATAGGCTGATGATGAATAATAAAATGCCGCATTTTCTTGAACCTTAAGACAACGGCTATCAGGGAAAAATATAATATTCATACCTTCAGAAAACTTTACATAGCCAATTAAGCTTACTAGTGAGTTATTTACCTGCTATTGCAACGGATCCTTCTAGTGCGTACACAGGTGGTGCGTCGGCTCCGAGCTTGTAGGCTACCGTTGTTAAGAGACCATTTTGCGAGTGTACTATTGAATCACCTGTTGAGAACCAACAATAACAAACTGGTAAGATGTGAAATCGAATTGGAGATCAAAAATGTAAACAAATGGGATACCACCACAAAAAAATAATCACGAGATGTGGGTAATCTAAAATCATTAAAATACTTATAAAAAATGCGTATTTACAGTCACTGACTTTTTAGATATTTTACAATTTATTAATACAAAACATTAAGCGAAATATATCATTTTTTTAATTATATATGTCGCTACTTTTAATAAAATGTAAGGTGTTTAATTTATACTACTGGCAATGATAAGAAATCTTAAGCATTTGGTTCGCAGTTATAACAATAACTAGTTTCTTCGTAATTTAATACGGTAACTACACCAAGAACCATTTAAGAGGGTTCGCATTTATAACTATGTACTTCAAAAATCACAACAAGACGGTGCTCCAAATGACTGTTTTACGAATTCATAAAAACTCCTGAAATTTAGCATTACAAAGTACATTAATACAGATTTTAGTATTCTTACCTACTCATGAATCATTTTCATATTTTAATTGATCGTAACTATAGATGAAGACTGGAATTCGTTCCCCGACTATAAATAAATAAATATCTTTGGACATCTTACACAAATCGACCTAGTCCCACGGTAAGCTCAATTAAGGCTTGTGATGTGGGTACCAGGTACCAGGCGACGATATATATAATATATCGATACATACAGCTACTTAAATACATAGACAGCCATGACCAAGGAACAAATATTTGTGATAAATAAATACACAAATTCTGCCCTCGCCGGGATTCGAACCCGGAACCTCCAGCTTCGTAGGCAGGGTCACTACCAACCAGGCTACGGAGGCTGACAACTACACTATCCTAAAGATTAAAGTAATACGACATTCGTGTTCAAACATTGATTATGTGGATTATTTACATCATTCTAGCAAATTTTCTAGGTTTTATTTTTGTAATCAGGAACCGTGGACACTCAGACGTATGTTTTTTATTGTCATATCCAAAAATATGTTAACGATTGTGATACTTTGTGTATCTAACATACTTTGACTTTCGCGTATCTACATCTACACATAAAACATTGTCTTAGATTTAGTACCTGTAAGGATAGTTGTAAGTCTAGATATAAATAAAATAAAATAAAAAACCAATCTAAAAATGCTACGTTAATTTACAAAGGTGTTAAAAACTACATTCGATATAAAACGTTTTATACCCCTGGAATGTCAATTTAACATTAACTTTGTAATGTCATGTCATTGTCATAGATTGTTTACATTTTTGATCTCGAATTCCATTTCAGAGCTTAAGTCTGCATAATACCTACATAGGTAAATATGGTCTGTAATTTTTCGACTTTTTTACCATGGAATAGAGTCAAAAACTGGGAGACGATGCCTTAGAACTGATGGTACGTACCTGTATTATATAAGAGAAAGCACCCAGTACCAAATGTACATTTCACTTGTCCAAATCTCATACATCCTTGACCTACTAACGCTGCTTGTTGGTCACCTAAACACTGAAAAAACAAACTACTTTAGCAAGTAATGTGTATTAAAACCCGACCCAACCAATTCGAGTTCCCGAGAAATATACCATGTTTTCGTCTAATTTTCAAACAAAACGCGGTGTCCTAGGCGAGAGATTCGCTTGCGATCGCCACGCGACACAACGAGACGCGATAAAATCAAACAGACGCCAGTTAAAAACAAGTGTCCTACGTGACCAACAGTGGCGTCACAATAGGGTGGCAGGGCTGGCAAAATGCCAGGGGCCCCCGACCCGAGAGGGCCCCGGCCCAAGAGGCAGTGAATTTAAATTTAAAATTAAACTGAGTACAATGTGACAATTTTTACTGATAGGGCCCCATCAAAATAATTTGCCACAGGCCCCAGATGGTATAGTTACGCTGGTGAACAACCCTGGCGCAGCGTACGGCCAACGCGACGCGACGCGATGCAATGCGAACGCGATCAGTTTGTTTGATATTTTCGCGCGATCGAGACGCCTGAATAGTGTGTCGTTGAGTTTATTGAAAATGACCGATCGATAGGAGTTTTCGCGTGCACGTAGGACAAGGCCATCGCATCGCATATATTAGCGATTACGTCGCATCGAATGGCATCGCAAATCTCATCACTTTGAATTGCCTATGTAGGACATAGCCTACAATAAGTCTTAATTAAATTTACTACAACATAAGTAAGTAACATAACTCACTCCAGCAATTGGCACACCCAGAAGAGATCCCATAGAAATATAACCGTAAATCTCAGCGGAACTTTTTATCTTTGGCAATATTTGTTTTGGTATATCAAAAAATCTTAGCAGGCCCGTGTCCCACTGCAAGCTGCGTAGCGACATGAGCTGAGTCCTGGAGGCGTTGGTCACGTCCGTGGCGTGGATGCCGCCGCGAGAGCCGCCTGTGAGGTTCTGAAATAGGGATAATAACTATAGTTGAACTAAATGATTTCACATTATGCACAACGTAATACACGAGAAAATCATTACAAAAACATAGATTGCAGTAACTTTTATATAACGCTTCTACTTAATATATATTGGAAAGAACTTAAAAAAATAGGTCATTTGGCAGTATACAAATGTGACGTCATTTTTCTGTTGTTCGTATAAAACTTCATAGTGCGATCGTTTTGACAGTTCGAAAAAAGATGTTGATTTGACTTGCCATTCATCATGCCTATTAGGTTTTGTAGTTGTAGAAACTAAGACGAATCCAAAAAGTTCATGTGACATTAGTCTCAAAATGTGGTCAGGAATCTTTTAAGTCTGTTGGTATTTTCATGACCATCCTGTATAAACATGAAACCTAATCAAACGCTAAAATGTTGTGTTTCAGAGATTTTAGGTATACACTGAGCCCGTCGTCGTGCGTTGACAGCGCTCCTGCGCCGTCAGTATACACTTTTCCACATCAGAAGGCACATAAAATGGTCCCATGTTTATCATTGGTCGCTGTTGCCTTCACGTTCTAACAATTATTCAATCAAGGAAATTGACGCGTAGCGTGATAAAAGCGTGACCCCAAAGGGTATATTATGAAGGTATGCTTATAGACCTTATAGCATACTAATTATTAAACATACCCATATTAGCCATGAGTCCACAGTGCCTGCCATGCACTCCCCTGCTGTTACAGCATCTTTGATAGCTGTCACATTATGAAGCAGCCACTTCAGTTTGACTGACGAGAAGTAAGTGGATAATGGAAGCCCACTGGTCTGAGAGACCGCATTTATTGCCTGTGCTCCTTTGTTCTTGAGTAAATCATCTACAATTTTTGATGTTCTAACATCTAACCACACTGGAATCAAAAAAATGCTTATGATTGGATGGAAGAGAATTACAATAATGGGGAAAGTCACTATAGCATTACCAAGATTGTTTAGTTCAATCATTTCTGATTTGTAAAACAATATTTATCATTTTCCATGTTTGTACTCACAGGATATTAAATTGGGTTAATATATCCAATATTCCCATAGTTCAGGGAGAGTGAGCTGATATTACTCTGATCTAAGCAGTATGTATACAATCGTGAGCAAATTGTGGCGTGAAGCCACAAGGTAAGAATCAATACCACCTGGACTCTATTCCATACTCGCATTTGTGGCTTTGAGCTGAGATTTACTCACCCAAGAGTGGAGCTGCCTTAATATGAGTAAATTGGGCTAAAATCTTGAGGCTGATTCCACAGGTGAAGTGGAATGAAGTCAACCAAGGTCATGTCATAAGGACATAATGCAAACGGTAGTGTACCCAATACACAATGTTCATAGAACACACATCTCAGTAGACTAGGTGTTCTTATGCCTGAGAAATGTTTAAATAATTTACCAATGGCACTATAGAGTGGTTGTCCAGTTGCAGAGTTCCATACTATAGTGGTTTCTCTTTGATTTGTGATTCCAATACCCACAATATCTTCAGGATTTATATCCAATTTTCTCAAGTTATCTGCAGTAACCTGTAATGAATGAAAATATGCAACTAAATATTTTTCACTTAATATTTCATCTTAAGCTATAGTCCTCAACTAATTTTTATAAAGTATACAGCATTATAGTCCTCAATTATTTTTTATTGTTCTGATATAATCAGACATAATAATTCAGGGGTGAAAATTTATTGCTGACCGAGTTTTTATTCTAAGATTAACTTAATTATGATAGACAAAACAATCATGCCTTCACCTATGATACATTTGCAAATAAAATTAAGTGTCACCTCAATACATTCCACAACAGCATTTAATATTTCCAGTGCATCTTGTTCAACCCATCCTTCTTGTGGACTGAAGCGTTTTAGAGATAATTGATGATATGTTAGAACTTCTGAAGTGTTCGCTGCAAAAACCTAGAATGAATATGCATTTCAAATTTATATAATAGGAACTAGAAATGAAGCAAGAATAGTTTGACTATACATATTTTTGCATAGAAGATCTATAAGATTTTACATGGTATATTAAAGCAATGAATTTACAAGATATATTTGGTAAGCGGTTATTGATGGAACGGCTATGGATGAAATGATTTAACTAAAATGGTTACATTTAAATTAGAAGTGGATTCTTACCAAAAACTTTACATTTGAGGTTCCTTCATCTATGGCACCTATTAATGGCCCAAATTTACCAAATGTACGCATACTACCTGTGGGTGTGGATTTTATTGGACAAAACTAAGCAATCACATTATGAATTATTAATATTTTACTCAAAACAGGGTACACATTATTCAAAAATTAGAACTGAATAAATTCAATAAATCATATCAGCTGATTGTCTTGAAAATCGTTCGAATGCAAACCTAACCACACCTATCCTCAATTTCAATCGTAGTTTTATTAAAAAGGTAAACGTATCAAAGAAAATAGAATGACATGGTTATATACATAATATTATGCATTTTTAGTTACCAGATTTACATCATAATAAAATCAGTACTTGTGAAGTTAATTCGTTATACGACTGGAATACCGTGGAATATTATGCCTATTTCGAACGTTCCCTAAAGTTGTCATTTTGTTTTTTTTTTTGTGTAGTGAGGCTAAAACATCAAGTCATACTTCATAATTTTGGAATACATTTCCTACAATTACTGCGTCATATTCCAAAATACATAGTTTCTGTATATATTGAAATGTAACTTTATAAAACGTGACCTTGAATTATCTAACTTTTAGGGCCTCTTTTAGCTTTTTTAACATCGTTGTTAAGTTATAACTAGCAAGACGACAAGCTCCGTACAACGTAACGTCAAGTCAAATGTCAACAAATAGAAGTCAAGGCAAGGCATGTTCATAATACTCATTTCAACTGCTCAATTAAATTAGCAATATAAATTTTATTTTTGCGGAATTGTAAGGACAAAGTTATATAAGTACTATTAAGAAAGCATAGAAGGATGGCTGAAATGATGTTGGTAATTAGTGAGAATAAGCATGTAATAAAAACAGTTGTGAAAGCTGTTGGTCCTCAAAATTCCCACTTAGTAAAATCTCTTCAAGAATTTCAGCTATTAGTAAATGCAACCTTAACTAATATTATAGAAGACCGTGGTGGGAGCAATACAGCAGATAATGAAGGTATGATTTTATTCGCCTAGATTCAGACATTCACATTTATTTGATTATTTGTATATTGAAGAAAGAAATAAATGTCCCAATATTGTAAGGAAACAAATAATATGTCCAGTATATATACCAATTTTTCAACTCGTACGAATGCTCTAAAATACTATGAATAGCCTGCAACATCATGCATGACAGAGAAACTGTCAATTGATACTGTGTAAATAATATCTTAATTGTTTATTTTAATTTCAGAATTGAATGAAGATAGTGAGGATGATGAGGATGCTCCTGTTTCCCCTAAGAAGATGAGGAAATAGTTTATAGGTACATTTTCTCTATTCTATTCTTATTTATAAGTAAATATAGTAAAATGACTATAATGAGTATATTTGTTATACACCATGTATTTTACTGAATTACAATAGCATTGATAGCCTTCTTTTGTAGGTACATATTACATTTATTTTATTTGTATAAATGAGCATCTATTTATAAGATGAATTGTGTAATGTGTTGTTTTTTATTACAGTAGGTGTATCTCATTGTCTCTTGCCTTAACCTTGTAAGGCTCATGGTCCTCTAGTACTTATTCACGTTGAACAAATTTAAATTCTATTAAATTAGAACAGAGTTGCATTTGTTTTGTCTTGTAAAAATTTTGAGTAAACTAAAATCAACTTTATTGCAGAGTAGGTAATTGCAATGCCAAATTTTGGATGTTTATCTAGTATGGATGGACCTTACAAGAATAAGAATGCTGTAACAAATTATTTATATAAAGATAGAAACAAATGCCTTTTGATAGAAAACAACCCATTATTCATTTTAAATATAATGTTTTTATAATATTTATAGTAGGTATAACGTATGCGGAGTGAAATTTGCACAAATTTTGAACAAGTAAAAACAAAATAAAAAAATTAAATTTAACTTGTGTCTCAATGCTAAATCAATTTGTATACAATTGTTACTTAAATTGGATAGTTTTGTCGGGTTTAGCATCTTTCTTTAGAAATTATGGCCAATTGAGTAGAACAATGTCGCACAACTGCATGTATTTTCCACAAGACACATTTGCTAAGGCCAAAATCGATGATGATTCTGATTTTTTAGAAGAAGGCAAGATTTTGAAACACTGTTTTATAAAAATCTCGCATTCTTTTCGTTTCCAATAAATGATATTAGAAACCCTAGTGTAATGTAACAATTTGGCTACAGCCACTTTTCAGAAAGAGCTTGAATAAAGGAAATTATGTTAACCCGAATCACAAAATCGAACAGGGAGCTCAGAAATACTTCTAAATATGACAACAAAATTGATGAAAAACATCCTCAAACCATGGGCATTACGAAACATAAACAAAGAGCAAGCCTATCAACACGGAAAATAAAAATAAACAACTTTGAAAATATGACTTCGCCATTTGATCAAAAAGTGTAAAAAACACTGCTTTTTCAGTAACGGATATCACGGTAAACGACTTATAGCTAATTTCAATTAAATATTTTTAGCATAATAAGTAAGTATCAATAGACCAATTAACAAGAATATGAAATATAATGAGCAAAGGATTTTTATTTAAAAAGTTTTCCTACAGAAGATAAAATTAGAGGCAAGAAAAATGCTAACATTTGTTTTTTCGACATCAATGGATAAAGTATCATAAAACTAAAGTTATACACTTTGGATTCAAGTAGTTTTTATCTTGCATGAATACTTGTTAAAATCGATATTAAAAAACGTACATGTTCAAGAAAATAATAATGATATCATTTATTTAATATAATATTAAACTTTGTGCAGATTTCATTCCGCATACGTTATTGAAAAATCTTACTTAGTTACTATAGTACTACTAATTATTTTATTAAGTTCATTGTAAATGTTTTTTTATTGCAATATCTACTGTATAATATTTGATTATTGTATGTACAAATATACTTTTCAAGTAAATTATATGAATTTTCCATTTTGTGCATAAGTAAAAATATTGGAATTCAACATAAACATGGTTTTGTATTTATATACTAAATGCACTAATTGTAGTTAATAATGTATATAGTGGATTGTAAATAAAACATCATAATATTTTCAGTATTCTTTGTATTATTTCTCATGCCACTAACATTGGCAACATATCATAAGCAACTTACATATTTACATTCCTAAATATTTACATAGCATCACACATAATGCTTTTGTCTTCCAGTAAAATATCTGTATTGTACTTTAGCTATTTGCAGTAATGGTAATGAGAAAGGAAATGTGTCAGTGCAAACATAAAGGTACCTGTCACAACTCTTAAAATAGACCTTATATGTTCTATAATAAAGTCTATTTTAAACACTGTGACAAGATACCTTTCCGTTTGAACTAACACAAATTATTGGGATTCTTGTTGTAGATAGATATTTTTTTATGATTTCATCAAAATATATCCAATCTTGATACGAAAAATACTTTCGCGTATTTAAGTAGCAAATTAATGTCAAATAATACGGTTAGGGTATGATTTTATAAAGACAGAATAGCACATGTTTTGTACTTCTGAATGGGCACTGGGTTACACAGCACTATAAAAAAACAACCAATTTTTACATTCAATTCTATAGATGACCTGGACTTCATTGTGACTTTTGTTTTTTTTTATTCAGGAGTAGACAAATTTAAAAAACCGTATATTTTCGAAAAAAAATCTAAGTAAAAAATTACCTGGAATATTCAGTACCTCTTTGGAATATGTTTAGACATATACCTATATTAAATATGAATTTAAACAGCCAGAAGCAATGATTAATCAAATTAACTCATATTTAGGATGGTAGGCTATAAATACAGTACAGTATGTATGTCATTGACTATTAGTTTAATATGGAGACATAGGTATCACTACTGTTTATTAGGATGCGCCACCTGAAAGATACTGAATCTTAAATTATATTTTATTTTTTGCCAGACTCCTCTTCTCATAGTGAGGTTTAGTTAGGTCAAGACTATTAGATGCAGATGACTGCCACCCAGAAGTTGACTGATAGGACTAAAAATCTAAATAATGAAATCAGGAATTATTTTACACATCCGGGAGTATTTTTCACACACGCGGCGACACTATGTCGCGGCTGGCATTTGTAAATGACTTGTTTAACTCGATGCCCAAGAATACCTTATTCTCAATTAAATGAAGAATCATTTAAAAAAAATGTTGAATATGAGTTACATCATATAGGAAAAATAATTTAAAGTTGCTCAACTCTCCTTCTATTGGTGATTTTACCCTAAGATATTGTTCTTCAGTCTCTCAAAACTCCTTACTAAGAAGAGGAGTCTTGCAAAAAAATTGTTAATTTGATAAAAGGGGCCAAGAGCCAAAGGGTTCCTTTCCAAGTCCCAAACCTTGATTAGACGTTATTATACATAGATTCAGTTTTATATGTATTATATGTACCTACTAGATTCAGGTTACAAAATGTCGCAACCCTGTTTACTTGCGAACGAAAAAAATCGTTGAGGATGAAAGGCGCGTTAGAGAAATTCTGAAAATTACTGAATATGACGACATTCAGACGTGACTTTAAATTACCGAAAGTATGTAATCCCTAGTTTCTGGCCTAAAACTCCAGTTAGCATTTTTACAGACTTAATTAATTTTAATTATTGATCAACACAACCTTTATTTACTTAAAATTTAAAATAAATACTTGGAACAGTCTGCAAGACTTTCTATACCTAGTTTTCTCTTAATTAAGTAAGCATCGGACATCATGAAAAATTAAATGACAGTCACGCCATTTTCATAATATGAATTGTTTCTTGGAATGTTATTTATTTATCACAAAGATACTTACCACTTACATAACTTAAGGTTTGTACTTATAGTAGCGATATACAGTGATTCACAGCAATTTGGAATGATTGATACACAGTGCATAACATGGACAAAAAAAAACATAATTACTAAAATCTATTGGGCCAACACAACTTTTGAGAATGCGATATAAAATATCTTGTAAACTAACGAATATATAAAAAAAATCGGATCGTTAAGAATTTTAATATTGTGGGATACTAAATAGGGCTTGTCCATTAATCACGTCATACGATTTTGGCCTATTTTAGACCCCCCCATCCCCCATGGTGATACTTGGTGATATTTTTAGGATCCTCCCACCCCCTATACAGTATGACGTGATTAATGGATAAGCCCATACAAGTTTTATTTATTAGACTTTCTTTGTACCTCCCTGAAAAGCTATGTATGTACCTACTTCTATGAATATTTACTTTGCGAACCAACTGGAATAACCCTACATATTCATATTAAACGCAACTGCTTGACTTAGATACACAACTCACGTTGTTATCTCGATTTAATCAGTAATGAATGATTAGCGTCAACTTGACCGTACGCGGTAGGTACCTAATAGGTAGGTGCTTCACACGAGTGCTAAGAAAATTGTGTCACTGCTAAACATGATAGTAGTATTAGGTCAAGTGTCTTACGTTCATTATAAATAAAAATATGTAATTATATAGCAAAAAAATATCTTATTCAAGTATTGTCTTTGTTTCGTTTTTTTATTACTTATAATAACTACTTCGTGTCGTTTGAACATTTTAATGCTTAACACAGATGGGATCCTTTAATAGTAGCTAACTGACTGTGATGTAATCTACATTATTTGGATTTATTAGTTAGGACTAGGAAACGATGGTTGTTGATAATACGTGATGGTGGGCGGCTTGTCGTCGGGCGGCTCGGAGTCGGAGCCGCACACGTCGCATTCGTTAACTCCACACTCGCACACTGAAGTAGGACGGATGGAGTATCGCAATTTCTGTAAGCGAAATAAAATACTATAGTCGTTATAACAAATGATAACATTCTATATTTAGTTCTCATACTCAAAGTTTATTTTTGTCGATAATCAAGGCCGGAAATGTTAAGATGATAAGGACTTTTCGTACCTCTATTATTGTTTTTCCTGGCGCTCTTGCAACGACTACTACCACATAGACTGGTATGCATAATAGTGAAAGAGAAGCGATGGTCCAGCCGAGACCCTGAGCCCACCCAGGATATTGGTACTGGCGGTAGCTCGGTGGTGTGTAGTCCACCAAGCTAGCCACCCACAGTGCTAACAGAAGCGCTGGCGCCGCAATTAGCCAACATATTCGGAAATATAGCGATGGGTAGCGACCTGGAACACGCAAAGTAACGTATAAACATTATTTTAGGCATTCGTACAGAGACATTTGTTTTGACTATGTTGTGTGCATGCCGCGTGGTGACGGCAGTAAGAATACATTTGTCACCACTCCAACTCTTCCTGTGGGAGCCGTAAGATTGATGTCGTGGCTGGTGTATCATTCATTGATTGATAAAGATGATTAGCGGCATTATCGTAGTGGACACACTACTGCGATCGCCAACCCGCCTGCTCAGCATGGCGATTATGGGCATTACATCTTAATACACATAGGAAATAGGAGAGGTATATGTCCAGCTGTGGACTGAAGTAGACTGATGGGTGATGTTCAATTTTCCCAGAGTAACTCCATGTTCAAACAATTGGTATTCTGATCACGGTATAGCTAAAACTTAATGGATTTTGACTAGTACGTGCGAATCTATATTTGGAGCCGATGGATTTCAATTGTATTAACCTTTAGAGTCACTTTGAAAAGACAGTCGATGTCTCCAAAACTGTATTCGGTCAAATATCTCCCAAGTTTTATCGGTATGCGGCTACGTGCTGTTTCCTACCGTGGGCTTGGTGATATAACAACATTGAACACACCTACTTAACTAACTATAGATAATTTGTTGCAAATATTGACTTACCTGTCATCTGTTTGATGTTTTGCGATAGTTTACCAGCGCCATAGAACCACGCTATAGCAACCACTTCGAAGAAGGCGAGATATGTTATACTGAGCGAGGCGGCGTAATAATCCATTAGTTGGAAAACGTAGATGCCACTGTGTATGATGTGTGGTAATCCAAAGAGGAATGATACAACACAGACTAATAACACCAAAAGTTCATGATAGACAAGCTTCTTGCGTATCATATCTGGAAAACCGTCTTGAATGGAAGTTACTACAACTTCAACTATCGCAAACTGAAAAATAAATAAGAAACGTTATATTAACATACATTTAACAACAAATAATGGGGCTTACTACAGACATTGGATACACTGGAATGTTTTTCGAGGGTAAAAAATAGGAAATACTTTACACGGTGGGTTTTGTGTGAGTGCAGCAGCTACGAAATTCCGGACTGCTACGCGAAAATGGTCTTAAAAACTGTAAGGTCTAATCTAGAAACTTCTTTACGTTAATCGATTTAGAATGGATGCATGGAATACGATAAATCTAGGATAAAATAATGGGATAAGTAGCAATAGCAATATTATGGTTATGAATAGTTCAGAGCTAATCGTAGAATAATAATATTATCATTTATCATGTCAGCTATATACGATTAATTGATTGTCAATAAATAATGTAGCTGATGTCTGTTACTTATATTATATCAAAATTATTAAATCATCCAAGTACCTGGCTGTTTAATCCGAGACAGAGGAACATAAAGAAGAATAAAACTGCCCAAAGTTGCGATGCGGGCATCTTTGCTATTGCTTGAGGATACACAACGAACAATAATCCGGGACCTGAAATAAGTTTATAGATTAGAAAGGCTCAATGTTTATATGTGTATAATGTAATGATCGCTATACAACAATATAAATAATGTATGACTAAATACTTACTATCAGCAATGACATCCTTTACAGATGTGTTCTGTTCGAAAGCTATGTTGCCGATCGTAGCAAAAGTAAATATTCCCACGATTAGACTAGTGACTGCATTGACGAGGGACACAGCCAATGTGTCGTGCAAAAAATTGTTGTCGAATTTGTTATACGAGGCGAACATTATCATAGATCCAAAAGCTATTCCAATCGAGTTGAAGATCTGGGACGCCGCGTTAACCCAGGGTCTTGATTGTTTTAGCAATTCCCATTCTGGTTTGAAGAAAAATCTTAATCCCTTGTCGGCGCCTTCCAGCGTGAGTGATCGGCCAAGAAATACTATAATCAGTAGAAATGGAAGCGTTGTGGTGATGTATCGTACTTTAGCGGAAGATTTGATACTTTTCCAAAGGGCGAAGTACACTAACACCCAAGCACAGACCAAGCAAGCTGCCAATTCCCACCGCATGCCACCGGGATATTCAATACCATCACTCATGCTTAATACCTTTTTCCTGGAAATGAACGATAAAAAATAAATAAGTTACCTGTAATAAAATTGTAGGTAAGAAAATAGATAGGTAAGCAAATTACAATTATCAATGAATTATGTACCTACTTATAATGGTTTTACACTTTGGGGCGACAACATAAATGATATAAGTAGTATAATGGTTCCTCTTGTACCTGTTACGGTAGGATAATAGAATGATTAATTAATGTAAATAAATCGAAATAGCCAAAAATGACCCTACTGGAGATGAGATGACACCTCGCTGGGTATTATGCTTACTCGAAAAATTGTTCGGTGGGCGTTTGAGATCCGTTTGGCTTGGTATGATTATGAGCAGGTACCCAGCACTGAGCTGTGTTCCATCGGTTATAGCAGTTAGCCCAAGGTACTACCGTCTTGAACGACGTGAAGAAGTAGTAAATGGCCCACGCTATTATTACTGCGTAATATGTCGACATTAAGAACGAGATCACCACGCTCGCGATACCAGCACCTGGAAGTCAATAGTTAGAAGATAAATTGTGTGGTTTGACTTGGCTATATCTAGATTTTTGATATATAATATGTATAGTATAATTCTAAGTATTCTAACTTTAAACACCACGTTTGTATTATGATTGCTGTCTCAATTATCTTTAGTGTAACTGATATTAAGGTTACCTAATTGTAAGCATTTTATATCAGTATAGGAAATACAACCGATAGTTGAACACGTTAAATATTATTCACATGATCTGTACTACAGAATATGGAATATTATAAGAATACAAGTATATCTTTGCCGATGCCGTGAATCATTACGTAAACACATGGGCGCGGCTAAACTGTTCACATGTGTTTTTCAAAATATTTAATTCACTTTTCATGTTGATTGTGACGACGTTAAAAAAATAGGCACTAGTTTAAACATACTTTTTAAAATTACATAAAAAATTGCTAAATTGAAAGAAGAGGGCGCTTGAACAGATTGTCATGATAAAATTGTGTAATTGTAAGTAACTTACCTGTAAAGAGAGGACATATTTGCGAAAGTGCTCCTATAGGTCCATGTGCAGTGTACTGGCCAATCGCTAGCTCCATAAACAGCATAGGAACACCACAAACTAAGAGTATTATGAAATAGGGGATGAGAAATGCACCTGAAACAAATTAGGGTTTTGTTACTTTTGTACTTAGGGCGACATACTATTTTAGAATCTGTTAAATATTCAAAGATTATACTCCTATATAATTCTCATCCACAGGGTCTGGAAAATCTTTATTGAATCGCTTCCGTTCGAAATTGCTGCAATGTTTCAAGCGAGGCACTTTTGGACTCTAATATTGAAGTATTTTCTTAATAATAAAAAAGTATTATCCAGATTTTCTCAATTCGTTTTCGTTTTTTTAGCCATAGGTACACTTATTCGTACGAGTTTTTTCTCTTTTATGGACACTCACTTTACGGATTAGCGTTATTAAAAAAAACTTATTTGCAGGGTTAGTCGGGTTGTCGGGTTTGTAACGATAAATTAAGTACAAAATTTCAATGAAAACCCGGTTTTGGTGTTAATTTTATAAACTATAAGCGATGTTATAATGTAATAAGGGTTAAATTTTTGCCATTTTGGCTACGGAACCCTAAAAACGACGACAAATTTTATATTCCTAAAGATATCGTACTTAATTGTCGTTACAAACCTGACTGCAATATTAAGGTCTTTTAATCTCACGCTAATAGGATGTCCCTAAAAGTATAAAATGCCCATACGCGGTTCCTACTTATATCTGGAAACGGTATCACTCTGTGTACCTATGCTATGTAACGTTGTACCATCCTCTCGTCCGCGCTAACAACGAATTGACCTACAGGAACTAGCTTAATTAACCAGCTAATTCGCCCACTGAGATGATTGTGGGCGACTTATACCGAACTCTTTACCTTTTGGTTCTTGGCCTTTTGTTCCTCAAATACACGAGTTTTCCTATTTAGGAATGAGATACAAAAGCGACACGCCTTCTAGTTAGCTAAAAAGATATTAACATTAACAGGTTTATTTTGTATTTTTATAAAGGTAGTAGGTAAAAAATATGTTGGGACAGGAGAATTATATCAGCTATAGTATATTACGATACAAGTGCGAAAAAAATTAAGTTCCAAACG
>JALPQI010013307.1:0-35221 GCA_025490895.1 Thaumatotibia leucotreta | reverse complement strand
AAATTCTCGAATCTTCATTTGTCTCATAGATCTGAAGTTTTTTGGCTGAAAGGTGACTGCGTTGTGCATTCCCTTTAAAATAAAAAAAATACCAAAGACACGCCTGAATGCATGCTTATTAAAAATTACTAAAATTATTATTTTTTATAATAAAATGCTATGGTTTGCCGTTTGCTAGTGGACATTTCCAGGCAAGTCGCTCGCGTGGTGTTTCCGAACACAAATGAAGAGCACACATTCTCATTCCGACGGCTATCTGTCTCTGTCTGTTCATGTGTAACTGACGGAGACAGCACAGTCGTGTGAGTGTGCGCCGTTGAATGAACGAGCTTTACTTTGTTGTGAAACGAAACGTCATAATTGCATAGATTTTTTTTTCGAATGAGTACGTGTTTTAGTCTATGCTCGGTTGCCAGTTATTTCTTCATAGATTAACCCGTTTATGGTTTACGTATAACATATCAATTTTAGTTATAATGTATTTTGTCTTTTTCTAACAAATACCATTGTCATAGTAATATACGCATAGATAATAACAAAACACATTTTAACGAAAATGCAGATAAAAAGTACCTTATTTAAACAATGCCTAAAACGTTTAACATAGGTTTATATATATTACGAGCATAAATATTTTGAAATCTGTATGTTAATAGTATTTCCAGTTTGAAATGGAATTATGACGTTTCGCTTTTATTTACCGGTATTTTGAGTGCCAAACGCGACCTGTCTATTGCTAGCAACTAAAGGCATTATGTCAAAAACTTTCTATTGTCAAATGTAATTTACGTAAAATTGGTTTATTATTTTTGACATATGTCAAAGCGATTGTATTGGAGTTTGTAGCTTATTTTCGTCACCATATTGAAACTAGCATGTTATCTAAGCTGAACAAATTGTAAAAAAAAATACGTTTTCTATTGCGGGCAAAAATAGACTACAAACTTCATCGCTTTATATCCTGGAATTTATCGTACACATAGTTAATGGATATTTAGAATGTTGTGTGGGCTTCGGAGCCAAAGCGTGGTGTCTATGTGTCGCAGAAAATCTTTACAGACGTCTGACTACGTACAAGACTTAGATATTGATGAAAAAATCTGTTGGTTTTAAAAAAAGATTTTTTTCGTCCTACTTTGCCTTTTTTTTGTCCTACTTTGCCCCATGGAATTGTTTGTAAAATTCATAATCTTAATAAATTTTGGTCCTTGGATTTAGAATACAATGAGGAATTACTATAACGAAGTCTTAAACAAACATTAATTTATTTAATGTAAACACTTGTATGCAGTCAAATGTCTGCACGCACCCTGTGACTGTCTGTAAAAATCATTATTTATATTAAGGATCATCAATGTAAAGTGGTGTTTTCTCGAGGCTAGAATATTCCTTTTACTGAGCAAATGATTATTTAATGAATAATAATTTTCGATGTTAAGCGTACTATGCTACGCTCAATGTTGGTCTAATATATATTTATTTTGAATGACAGTTTTTGCTGTCCACGTTATATGAAATGTACCCAATCTTATGAGGAGCATTTTTGCCGCGTTGCGTATTATTTTAAACCGTATGGCAGATATAGCGTCAATATCGGCATTTTTTGCCAATAGAAATGCAGGCATGTTCGAATTGTAGCAATGGGCAAAGTTAAGTAATTTATAGCCACAGGTAACGATTTGAATCCATTGGTAAGATTTATGAATATCAGAAAGTAAACATGTATTTATTATCAATACACTTATTATAATTCTGTTTAGTGATGTTTTTAATTAAAATAATTTGCTGATACTTGTAACTATATACATGTAGGTATTATAGGTGCATAAAACTTTTTAAAATTGATAATTCTGCCATTGATACAAGAATTTTTCAATCTTTTACGTACTTCTTACGTACACGCGCAGCGGCAGTTAAATGTCTGAAGCGAGAACGGTTGAAGAAAATATTTGCATATTTATCTACTCGTGGCACTATTCGTGTCTACAGTTAATCAAGCTATGGTCGATTTAAATAATTTCGACAATACATTTAGTAAACATTTTTATTTAGGCCTATGTCAATGCAGTAAGGTTAGGAAATATTCACAAATATGTCATACATATCTGAGCTTGGTCTTTAGTAAAATTATTAATCTATATTTTCTATTTATTCATATTTTAGGTTATTTTTAATAATTATATCTACATTTTGGGGTTATTGCAATATTTTATGCAAATGTTTTCTTTTTCCGGATTTTATACGTATATATCAGAAGGTGTTTATAGTCAAATATATACAAGTGTATAGATTTTTTTAGCACGATGACCCTTTACGTAAATATAATTTCTATTATAAACAAATGAATTGTTATGTCTGTATATTTTTGTCTACAAAGATATTTTTCGGTATACCTAGTTTATTTTTTTCTCAATAATTCGTTATTGTTTTTATTTTCGATTATATAATATTATTTTCTGTTTAACGATGTTTTCGTTAGGATTACAAATTATTTTTTAAGTTTTTATGAATTGTACGTCTTCCAATATTATCGTATAGTTTTCTATTAACTATTGTTTAACGCGTGGATGTTCCGAGGGCCCTAAACGTCATTGTCATGCACCATATTAATCTAACCAGACTGTACATAAATTATATATTTTATCACATATAATTATGTTAAATACAACAGCACAAAAATATTTGTTTACGTCTATAATCGCCATAACTTGTATGTCGTCAGTCTTAACACAAATATGATTCTTTAATAATCATGGTTTGTCCATACCTTTATAAAACAGTGACGTTTATTTTGGTACGTGGCAATGCCCTGAAGAGACCGCTCGGATCCACTAGCATCTTTAGAATATACGTTTACCTGTAGCACAATTGTTTGACTAAATCGTAACACTAGCATGAGCTTCGCTTAGTTTTACATTAGTTTAATATATTTTTTAATATACCTATTGAGCTTTTAGTACTAGTAAGGTCCAAAGATACACCCCGCATGTGATGCGGATGGGAATAATTCATATTATTAGCAGTATTTGATTTAAAAGAATATTTCATATTATTCGGTATAGTTGTAAACGTTTTTTCGTTGTTTTTAAGATGGACACGTTTAGCCGTAAGTACAAAATGTTACTAACAATTTTGCCCTAACAACTATTAATTAATAGCATTATCTTTATTTAAATGAAAATTAATAATTGGTTCATGTACTTACATTTTAAGCTACTATAGTAAAATTACGTTAAAATTCTATTCTTAATGTTATTTCACTCGTGAATCTGTAAAATCTAAATTTTTTATTTGTCGTTGTTTTCCGTTAAATGTAATATTTATTAAGTTTAACGGAAAACAGCGTCTGTTGTTGATATCGTTGTATATTAATTGTTTAGCCGATTCAATATGGTCCTTAATATAAGAATGTTTCGGGCGAGGATTGATATATGTGCCATACCCGGTTAACGGAATACCATCAAATGTTACCATATTTAAAAAATCGAGTCATTAAAAGCAAGCTAAACTTCCTCTGTCGTGTAAAATAACAATGCTATTTTGCTTTTCTAAATACTTATCGTTATTTTTTTTAAATATATAACTACCGAAATTGTATTTTTTTTTCTTTTTCTCTTTTTTTCTCGGTGTAGGGTCTTTTTACCGCCGCGCTGCCGGAGGTCGTCCATATTTTCTACCGTTTTTTAGCATACCTACCTCTTTAGCTGACGTTGCAGTGGCGTTTTTCGTTTAGCAACTAAGCCCGCGTCTCACTAGACTTAGTCTCGTGTCATAAGTAGTTAAACTCGCAAAAACGCTCCTGTTGGATTGAAAAGACGTGTCCGTAAAGTAAATAGACCCGCGTTCGGGAATACGGCAGAACAGGCGACCTTCCTTCCGCACAAATCAACCATTTTAGCGCCATCGTGTAAAATAATGGCATCTTAAATTTATTGTATATGTATCTTTAAAATTAAAATAAAACTATTTGGTAGCTATTTAAGTAAGTCCTAGAGTATCGCATAAAGAAGGCAAGAGTAACAAAAAATATGAATAACTTAGACAGGCCATACTAAGTCCCGCAATCTGTCCTTTAGTCGGATCAAACCGTGAAAAGCTGTTCACAGTTGCTTTTCTTGTAAATATGCGTGTATTCAGAATGCTGTTCTTGAAAATTAGAGGAGACATTGGTAATTACCTGAATTTATAAACTATGTTTTAAACTACCAACCCATCCTACGTACATTGTATTAAAAATTGTGTTAGAAATATGTGGCAGTATTTTTTTATTCTAGGTATAAGTACACAATACTCAAAAGAAACATTTACGTAATATGCAGTCATTGTGTAGGTATCATAAGTTGAACTGGAATAAAAATTACAGATTCCTAGATTAATGTAATAAGCAATTGACAGTCTTATTTAACTTCTAATTGTTGAAGTCATATCGCACTCTGACTCTAAATAAAAAAATAAACTTAATTAGAACAACTCAAACCCAATACTTCACGAGAACTATGCGATATTTAAAAGTAATAAATAACAACGGCAATAACAGCATGAGCTAAATTCATAAGAACAAATGGATAAGGTGTCTGTGAACAGCTTTAACGAAACATACTGTTGTCAAACAGTTAGGTATGATTGGCAAACAAATATTCATTGTGTATATTTTGACAAAAGGTAAGTAAGGTTCGACGCGCCTCCTTTAATGCGACCATCTATATCCGTATTTAATTTGAATGTAATATTGGGTCCGTAAAATCGAAATGTTTTTTCGTTATATTTTCCCGAGTCTTATCAAAAAGGTGCCTAATCCAGACAAGTGAAGTAAAGGCCATAGTCGGATTTTCATAGTAAGTCAGCCTTTAAATCAACCAGACTCTAGTATTTTTTTGTGAGTACCTCTTCTGGTGAAGAATATTTCTGCTGAGTATCAACGTCCTATCGGTGACAGTTTTTGACTTATGATTTTTTTTAGTTTTTTCTTTAATGTGTTGTATCTCAGGATGTATAAAAGCGAATTGCTTCAAATTTTTAAATAATGTTCTTTATTTAGATATGCATCGAATTTAAAAAAATGAATATCGATTGTCGTATAAAAAAAAGAAAAAAAAAGACCAAAAAATTTTTCATATTTTTTTTGTGTACCTATCCACTTGAACGTCCACCCCGCGCGACCATATTCCGGTCAACTGTCCGGGTTTTTTTAGCGACGTACGCCCCGCGCTGCGCAGTCACAAGATTTTACAAAAACGTTTATATTTTCTAAACTACTTAAGGTATAATAATAAAAAAAATCAGGAGTATAAATGAAAATACAATTATTAAAATACAATGATAGTCATTGTAAAATACCTAATGATTTTGACTATAATCAAGGTTAAACTTAAGACATCGGTAAAAAAATAAGAAAGATAACCTTCATATTTTAAACTCACTTGACAGGTATCACACTGTCAAAAACTTAGGATGATACACATTATCGTATAGAGCACACGTTCCTGATCATTTTTATGTATAATAACCCCAAAAATATGTAAATTAACGTGAAATACTTACGACATAACTAGGAGTCCTTAGCAAACACTCAGGCAGTTTGACCCAACACTGACAAATTATAATTTTTTATCGACTGAGTAACGAGCGTACACTGCCATATATATTTTTTAGCGCAAACTAGTTTATTAGGCTACGTTGTTGCAACAAGGGAATTAGGAAATAATGCCTCTATATTTCGGTATATGCCGCTATAATCAACTGTGTCTCCTTCGACTTCATGGGATAGTATAGTATCCACGAACAGTCTACTGCCTTTTTTGTTTGGATACTATGCTATCATCGGACGTTCAAGTGGTTATGAAGTAGTGACACCTCTATTTTCTTTTTCTAATTATAGACCATACATTGGCCTACTAGTTGCCTAAGTATCAAAATTTTCCAAGCGGTACTTCTTACCAAAAATCGGCAATATGTGTGGTCAAGTTCTGCATTCAATCGGTGTTTTTCAATGTAGTATACAAACTCTTCATTTATATTTGAGTTTTCTTATGAGGTTATCTTATTTAAGAGTAAATGCTAATGACAACTTAATGTCATCATGATGCAAGCTGTTTATTTCATTATTAATCGGCCGTTTACCATTTCAACTAGCGTATCTCGATAATATTTAACTGCAATATATTATTTTTAATGAATATCTCATAAATAATATCGAATTACGCTAGTTAAAATAATAAACGGCCGATTAATAATGAAATAAACAGCTTGCATCATGATGACATTAAGTTGTCATTAGCATTTACTCTTAAATAAGATAACCTGATAAGAAAACTCAAATATAAATGAAGAGTTTGTATACTACATTGGAAAACACCGATTGAATGCAGAACTTGACCACACATATTGCCGATTTTTGGTAAGAAGTACCGCTTGGAAAATTTTGATACTTAGGCAACTAGTAGGCCAATGTATGGTCTATAATTAGAAAAAGAAAATAGAGGTGTCACTACTTCATAGGTACACAAAAAAAATATGAAAAATTTTTTGGTCTTTTTTTTTCTTTTTTTTATACGACAATCGATATTCATTTTTTTAAATTCGATGCATATCTAAATAAAGAACATTATTTCAAAATTTGAAGCAATTCGCTTTTATACATCCTGAGATACAACACATTAAAGAAAAAACTAAAAAAAATCATAAGTCAAAAACTGTCACCGATAGGACGTTGATACTCAGCAGAAATATTCTTCACCATAAGAGGTACTCACAAAAAAATACTAGAGTCTGGTTGATTCAAAGGCTGACTTACTATGAAAATCCGACTATGGCCTTCTTTGCCATGTCCAAATTGTTGGTGGTCGCATAATCTCTCAGTCGATAACGTGCAATGAGCCTTAAATTTTGTACGAATTTTCGTGATTTGGTATTCGTTTTTATTGTTTACGAATACATTTCGTTTTCATAGTATCTAAAATTTGTAAATAATGTGTCAGTCAAAAAGGTGTCTAGAGGTCGGGTAATAAAACGTATATTGCTTTGTAAACGTGCTTTGGTAACTTCATAGGGGTTTGCTCAACACTTCAACTTTGCCCAGTGAAAAATAAGGCTTATAAGGAATAAGAAAATTGTCATCTTGTATACGCAATAAAGTCTAAATTATTGGGCACCTTAAAATTTATCACATGTTATTATAAGAAATTATGTTCAGTCATATTATTTTACTATCTGGGCAAAGTTGCAAGTCATCAGAGCACGGTCGTACTACTTAAATATATATTTAGATCGAATCACAAACTCGAAATACATAACGCATTGAAATTAATTCTTATTAAGTTCATAAGGATACCAAATAAATAAAAGATCTTTTTTTTTTAAAGAAAACGGCATCTTGAATCGGGCTTATGATTTCTTTTGTAACGCGTATTACTCCTGCCGTGTCTTTCTGTGGTAACTTTGCGCAACAATAGGCGTCCATGACCCCGGGCAAAGTTACAGCTAAATGGCAATGTGAGATAGGAGTTTCAGTAATAGAATGTAAAAACAGTTTTCATCACAATTGTATGGTTACCTGAAAGCGTTTACCAATAAGTTGAATTAATTTATCCCTATCAAAAAGGGATTTACTATAATAATTGTCATCGCTGATGCTCATTATGATTACTAAGTATAATATTGATTTTATACAAGAATCACTAATGCTTTCTTAACATTCCTAACACTCAAAAAGTCCATAAATATTGGAGTAATATTTGGAGTTGAGATGTAGCTTGAAAACCCGCCCTTACGTTCGTACAATTTAAGGAAACGCAATAACGAGTGATTCATATAATATGTATAAAGTAGTATATAGCATATCTTCTATGTTTTTCGATAATTAGATGAAATACTGCCAGTATCGATGTCAAGTTTACATGAAACTAAGGTAATGTAAGGGTCTCTTTGGTTCACGGTCTTGATTTCTTGAACTCTATGAAATAATATGTCGGTAACTTGTTTTCGAAGCCTTATTAGAGCAAGCCTTTCTATTAATTTCCATGTATCCTATTCCTATATTGAGAACCAACTTTAGAGTAGTTACAGTTATGCTCAAAAGTAAATGAATACATTGACGCAGTGTCCTTTAATGCTATGACCTTGTGCGTTCGATATTATGATGGCAACTGTACGATAACTGCACATTTATAACGTGAACGTCTGAGGTATCTTGATTAAATCGCACACATAGATCAAAACAGTATTAACTCAAAATATATATTTATTTTAAGTTAAGAGTATATTTTGAGATCTACGAACTTTGTAGATCACGAATATACCCTTAGATAAAATTGAGTTAATACTGTTTTGATCTAGGTGTACAAAATAGGTTTATAACATTGTATCTGGAGCAAAAAACGTTCGACGTGTAGTTTACTTGTTAAGTGCACAATGAATTATTATGCAATTTTTGACTTACGGGAAGTTCATTATGTGAATTACCCCCTTATTCATAGACGTCTCCTGAATTAGCAAGCCGCTAAGTATCGTTTGTCCCTTTCAATCTTATTAATATGTCTATAAATCTGAAAGTAATAAACGATACTTAACGGGTTGCTAAGTAAAAATACTTTTATGGATTAGGGAGTGAATCTGTAATTTACGCTACCATATATTATGCAGAAATCATGAAAAACGGATATGTCAATACGATAACTCAGTAGACAAACTCTTATAATCCTTAAATTTTAGGGATAACTATGTCTGCAGAGTTACTATTAAAATGTAACTTTTCGACTTTATTACCACTGAATAGAGTCGAAAACCGGTAAACCACATTTTTTATTGACTTCGTCTATTTTATAACATAGGTATACAGCCATCATGAATCATGAGATATATCGGACCGGCCAGAGTGCTCACAAACATCTGAACAGACCTCTATTGTCGTAAATAGTATATTTGGTGAAACTAAATTACACGACAAAATGCAAAACCCGGATACGACATCAAAAAAGTTTGTTGAGAAAAAACCGAAAAATGCATAAAAAACAAATAGCTCTTTCATGCCACACCTGCATAATCCATTATGTGAATGTGAATTTCATTAAGACGCCATGAGTTAATTTGCATTGTGTCTTGCTTAAAACTTCGTGTCCTTGAATACAATATTCTAATGAGTTTACTAAGTCATTATGAATGTGTCTTAGTGCACCAACTGACAACGTCGCTTATTACCCTCTCATTCATAAACGACTTCTAACTTAGCAAGCCAAGTATCCTTTGTCCCTTTCACTGATAAGACAAAGGGACAGACAACTAACAACTGACCCTGCCTACGAACCTGGAGGTTCCGGGTTCGAATCCCGGCGAGGGCATCTATTTGTGTATTTATTATCAAAAATATTTTGTTCCTTGGTCATGGCTGTCTATGTATTTAAGTGTCCATATGTATCTATCTATTATATATATCGTCGCCTGATACCCACATCACAAGCCTTAATTGAGCTTACCGTGGGACTAGGTCGATTTGTGTAGATATGTCCAAAAATATTTATTTATTTATTTAACTTGCTAAGTCAGGATACATTTATGAATAAGTCTATAACATTCGTTACCCCAGTTTAAAATAAAACTTACAAAATAGTAAAGCGAGTAGGAATGCTACAAGCACAAGCCAGGGTCAGACGACGAAGATAGGTAAAAAATAATAAAAAGGTAAAATATATAAAATATGAAAAAGGTACCTATACGAGCCCCGATGCATATGTTCTCGTCCAGTTAGACAGTTTTTCGAGATTATCCCGTTCATCCGGGGGAAAAGGTTTAGAGACAAAACCTTCACTATTCAATAGTAGTACTTACTAAAGTAGTTTCTTTGAGTATAAAATATTTGGATTTAAAAAATCAGAATTAAAAAAAAAAACTATTTTACGAGAGGTATTTTTTAAAAATTTTTTCACAATTTTTAATTTTGTAAATAATCAATGAACGTAAAGAACGCCATTAATATTAAAGACGACATGGTAGGTACACCTGATGCACTGTGAATTTTGCGTCAAGCTTACAAGCGCGGAATTACGATGGTGAACGAAAATATAATTTAGACACTGGTTTGTTAAAATCGATTTATTAAACAACAAAAGCGTACTTCAGATTGTTGTGTCTCTTGAAATGTAGTACATTAACCATGACTAAGGTTCATACAATTTATCATTAGCATAATGTGATCATTTTTAAAATATTCAAAAATTTGTAAAAATCGTTTCGAACTAGACGAACTCCACTGCATCGGGGCTCGTATTACGCAGCTTGGATGGTAATAAAAACATGACATACAATATTGCAACGCCGAAATATTGTCTGATATTTAATTTTGTTACCGTGCAAATAAAACAATATTTTAGCGCATTTGATGGGAAGTAAATTTATGATCATAGTCCGAACGTGCTAGTAAGTCAGTTTCTAGACAATAGAGTTGTGCAGAAAATAATCCGATTACTTTTGTATGTGCACTTGGTGATATAGATTACAAAGTACACATACAAATGTAATTTAACCCCTTACCGCATACGAAGCCATAATATATGGCCGCTTTAAAATTGAACTCTATTGATAGCCATTAGACTTCAAATTTCAACAATTTATTTATTATTCATGCGGTAAGGGGTAAAGAAGTGTTCAGATTACTTTTTGGCCAACTCTGTTAGATAATGATTAGTTGATTACTCTGGGGCAAAATTACCATTATTCCTTCATGAGCAAGTGTGACTCAGAAACTTACAAATCTTCGAAGTCTGACAATGACTTGTTCCAAGACAATCTCATCAATGTATGTTCATGTAAAACATGTTTGTCCTTTAATATTGGTGTGTCAATTCTAATGTTATGGGACTAATATTTTACATGGAACAAGCCAAAGTGGTTTATTTCATGAATCTGCACATTATTATTTTTTTAAATCTGAACTGTATGCTTAGCCAAGTTGCCAATCGCTAACGCTTAGTAGCGTATCGTAGTTTTCCCTCTCTGTCACTCTTTCATATTAGTGCGACAAAGACAGTTAGCTACCTTTCGCTTACGATTGACAACTTGTGTAAGCACCCTGGCAATACTGATACCTACGGGCATTGGCTGTATTTGATGTTGCCAGATCAACTTGAGGAAACGGGCCCGGCCGTAGCCTCGACAAAGTAGGTTGGGTAGGATTTGAGTGCTGGCCTATGTCGGACAAGCCGCATACTTCAAAATTCGTAAATTTTGAGCCTTTGTGTCTATCACCCAGCGGGTTATTCCCACCTGTTACCACCAACTTGACACTAGTGGTAACAACTGGGATTTTTTTCCCACCTGTTACCACTGGGAATTAAAATTCCCAACTGTTACCACCAAACTAATTGGTGGTAACTACTGGTAAAATATTTTAGTGGTAACTAGTGGGAAAAAAATCCCAGTAGTTACCACTAAGTACTCTGGTGGGAAAAATATTCCCAGTTGTTACCACTGGTGTCAAGTTGGTGGTAACAGGTGGGAATAACCCCACCCAGCAAAGGCGGAAACAGAGTGTAGTAGTGGAACAGAGATGGATTCTCGTCATTTGCGAATTTCGAAGTCAAAAATCGAATATTCGATGGACATGGACGGCAAACAGCGAAATTGTAACTTTATAAAACGTGATCCTGGTATCCACAGTAGTTTTTTAACCGTTGCCAACAAAATATCGCTATACTTACCTCGGATCTACACTATATCAATCAATTCATGGAAAATTCACCTTTCTTTCACTCTGAAAACGGGTTTTTTTTTCCACCAAGTGAGTGTTGCAGATACGAGGTTGAGTAAGTATAGCGGCGATATGTCGTATGTCCCATTAAGAAAAAAACATACAGCCTGTAAAGTAGAAATATGCAAAATAATGGATCTTTATTGTTCTCTCGAGCGCGCAAAAATATCGAAGCCAGAGCATGTACTTTTGCGTCATTGTGTACAACTTCGTTGTACGTTTTGTTTTAAACCGTTGCAAATAGTTTTTTTTGTGTATATTAGAAGTAAGCGTCGAGTCAGGCGATCCCCCTTATGTTTACAAAGTGCAGTTTCTGCAAATATTTTTGGTAATATTTTGCCCTTCTTAGTCGTGGTTTCTTCCTAGACATTGGCGGCATTTATCCTAGCGTTCATAGGTTTCTTTTTGTAGTACAATCGTATCGATTCTGTAGTTTTATTTGTGTTCTTCCTATTCAAAATGGAGCTTAAGGCGATTGGCGATCCTTATGAATGCGATGCGTAATCGCCTTAAGGTTTATTTTTAAGGAATGACACATAAGTCTCTAGGATACAGAATAGCCGCGCTCTGCGCTACTCCTCTACCTTAAGTATAACTGAGAATCTATATTTTTATCGAAATTAATTTAAATTATATATTATATACATATATATATACCTAATTATGAAATTCCTAAAGATTAATGAATTTTTTAATATTTATGTGTATAGAGGTATTGCGAGGTGACGGACAAACGCTTAAGTTCTATTGTTTCCATAGTTCGTGCAATGTATAATTTACTGTCCATAAAATTAATAATTATCTATAACTGATGTGTACAAAAATCAGTATGTTTCAGGCATTTTGAATCCGACTTAATGTATGTAAAAATAAATGTTGTTTTAAAATTGTGCTCTTTAATTTACGCCAATTCACCTCATTCATTAATCTCATTATTGCAGGGCCAAGAATATAAGAGTAACAAGTAATTCATTAATTACCGATTTCATACAAAATAAGTCTATGTTACTCTTATGTTTTTAGTAGTCAGCCAAAAATCTGGTCGACAAACTACGACTTTATTACCACTGACTAAAGTCGAAAACTGGTAGGTCTAGTTTTTGACTTAACCCCTCGTATGCTTAGACACGGATCCGTGCGTGGGAATTTGAATCTATTGTTTTAATTGTCAAGGTAACTTTTTCAGGAACGTAATTTGACAGGAAGCATACGAGGGGTTAAGGCACAGTCAAAGTAGCCAAATGGTTCGGTACACCTTATATCTAGAAGTATGTACCGAATGAGGGTTTTCTGAAATGAAGTTCGCCAGGGCGGCAGCACTGAGGCATCAGGTCCAGAAACTTGTCTAAATTCTCAGATCGCCTATAGTTTCGTGTTTAAATGTTGTGTATGAGTTAATAAAATTATATAAAAATACCTTCTAGTTAGTTTCTCTTTGGGGCAAGTGCTAAGTGGCGCCAACTAGTAGTATATTTTTTCGAGAAAACCCTCATTGGCCTCTTTGATTGCTACAAAATATTTGAGGACCACAGCTAGGTTTGTTACACCTCAGTGACAACAAATAAAACATCAAATCAAAAACATGTTTTTATTAAAACTGGGCACACGATAGTGTAAATTAACATAATTCTAAAATGAAATGCAATACTTGGAATCATTGTGAAATAATTAAAGTAAGAGTACGAAAATAGAAAGGAATAATTAACAAATTATTTACATGCATATGGCAATCTTAAGATAAGTCTTTGGACTTGCCTCCAGTCAACTTCAAGGCCGACCAAAGCTACGAAAAAATGTAATACAACTAAGAAATGTTTTGAATAATTCTTCTCACCGTTTCAATTTACTTTAGTGTGCATGAAGAACTGATTTTCTATAAAAATGATGAGAAAGGATCATTCAATACATGTGAGTAGTCTTTTCAAAAGGACTTATTTCCACTTTGTCAATTATAATTATTTCTGTAATGAAAACAGAAAAAGTGACACTTGTTGATAGTGGAAATAAGCCTTTTTGAAAAGACACTCCTCATGTGTACATTAGGCTGCGTTTCCACCAGAAATGTGCGAGGATGTGTTTCCATACAAATGACACCTCGCTCGAGTCATTAATAGATGAAACTAAGTATAATGGCATCTCTATTATAGTCTGAGATTTCAAAGATAAACTTTTACGTTAATTTATATGTTAACGTATATTTATTTTTTCGATAGCCTTAACTACGACGTTAAAAAAATGGTGAGTCTTCCTCTCATATTAAAAAGGATTGATATTAACTGTTAAAAGTGCATTCTTAGAAATCACAGACTATACAGGCACAGTTTAACTGAATCCGTTCCTGCTTTATGGAAGCGAGGTGAGGGTAATGTTGTGTGTGGGGTGTCGTGATGCTACACAAGGGATAATACATTACGTGTTTTACCGCTGATCTACAGGTGACAATATAAAACTACTGTCGCCTCTTCCTACCGCACAATGCCGTCTTTACCATAAGGTCACAAGGGGCACGTGCCCAGGGCCCCCATCTTCAGGGGGACCCCCGAAAGATCGACAACTTTCCTCACATTTATTCTCACGTTTACTTGCCTTTGGTGCCCAGGGTACCGCAGGAACAGTAGCTTAGCACATGATTTGTGCGACAGAATGTCGCTGAGATAGCTTCCCGGCTGCTTTTACTAACTATAATAATAAAAGAGGGATGGATGGTCTACCTCTCGGCTACATACTGTAGCACCAATCATGTGAGAAGCCTACTGACTCAGTTAAACTAATTGTATTTTTACGAGGTATTAGTACAGTTTAAGAATTTGGCCGGCAAAACTATTTCTAAGGCATTAGAACAGATTTTACAGAACTGCTTAATAACATTCGTTGTTCGAATCAATAAGGACAAAAGACATTTTTTTAAAGAAAGAAAAGTTTAGTGGCACATTAGTCGCCGTTGTATGAGTTGCAAAGAAAAGGTAATCACATACAAAAATGATATGGAGAGGGACCTTTTCTCTGCAAAACTACATAATAGTCCTCGGCGGAATAAAAAACAATAGGGTCTTTTACCAAACACTGAAAATCTCAGATACACCGTGGGACTAACCTAGAAATAATGACAAAAATCATCAAACCAGCATCAAACATTTTGGTGGTATGTTTTTGATATATAGTATAGATATTTGTCGCTTTTTTGTGGTTTAAGCATCATATTCCATCAGTCTCATTTGAGAATTACAGCTTTCAGTTAAAAACTATCGCACGCGATACCGTAAAAAATATAATAAATTACAATTCATATTCTAGCCAACCTGCCTGTCGATAGAAAGCACAAATTCAAATAAAAACCGGCCAAGTGCCAGTCGGACTCGCGCGCGAAGGGTTCCGTACTATTATCAATTTATCATTTTAAAAAATACAGTTAAATCAACCCACCTCAAAAACTATAAGAGATAATTTAATCAAACAATATAGTATCATAATTCGCGGTTCATATAACACATATCCTTGCCAAATTTCATTACCCTAGCATTTATAGTTTCCGAGTAAATTCCGTTTTTGCCATTTTGGCTACGGAACCCTAAACATGTAGGCGCGGAGTGGTTTGGCTGCCTATAGAAAATTTGTAATCTACTGCCTTTTTACTGACAGGCTGGTTGGTCAAGATATAAGCATAAAATAACCAATTGCATTATTCACAAAGCATGAATCAAAAACAGTTACCTATAAAATGACAGAATCATATCATACATCAGGTTCATCGTAATCATCGTATACTTGTGTCAATCACTGCAGTTATCACTAATTATTGTTAAAATTATAAGCGTATCACGTTGCCGTATTAAATGGTATTGGAATGATAATGATAGTATTATCAAAAACTTATTTCATTGCATACTGAAACTAGACATACATATTTCGTATTGGGGTGAATATCTGAGCGTTTCAACCGCCTAATTTTGGTGGCATCATTTTTGCCGAAGTTTCTATTCGTTGCAATGTGCTACTTTGCCATTTGAAGGAGGCACGGTACCTTATACAACTTACGAAGTATAACATTGAGACGTTTAGAAACTTCGGCAAAAATTATGCCACCAAAATTAGGCGGTTGAAACGCTCAAATATTCACCCATTGGCATGATAGACAAACAAGCCTACAGACCTATTTTTGTTGGTAGCTTCAACTTCTATGATAAATTTTTCATAGAAACTTCTTCAATTTTTTTTCTATGATTCGGTGCATGGCGTGAAGAACTTGATAACTTGAGATGATAGAAGAAATTTGGACTTGAATATGTCATAAACTAAGTTCCTCTCTTTCGACGAAATCGTGCAAGTGCAGGACAATAAATCAGAAGTGTTTTTATTTTCTAGATAGTTGGCTCAATTTACGCTCATTATTTCATTCTTACCTGCAATTTGCCGAGGGCTAATTGCATTAATTAGTGCGCATTATGTTTGAAGGTGAGTATTCGGAATCGCCTATGTTTTTTTGTTATATTTATATGAATTGTTTTAATAATAAAATGATACCTACTCAGTTCCTTATCCTTTACCATAATATCTCGAATTATCAAGTTCTTAAAGCCGTACCGTGCACCGAATTATGCACCTTATTCCAAAGCAATAAGTTAAACAATGTACACATATCAATAAATTCGACACTATACATATTAATGTTGCTATTTTGACGTACACATAATGTAAGTTTTATTTTGAAAAAAGTTATTATAAAGAGAGCGTCTCACATGGATCATAAATTCAGATCATGGATTTTGTATATGATAATAAAAACGTACATAAAAAGAAAAGGCAGTTTTTCAAAAACTGTCTACCCTATTTCAGAAATGTGTCCAATTGTCCATAGACAAATTAGATAATTCACATTATGAGGTAAATATTTTAAACACGAATATTATGAAAATGAAAAATATTTATTACAAATATTATACAGGGTGGAAATTATTTTTGGGTCAATGAGGGCAGCTACCAGATCCAAAAATGACCATTTACTCACAACCTGTAAGGTTTTCCAAAATCTTCATTAATTTAAAATCGAGGGAAGGTCTTCTCAGACCATTTTCGCGTAGCTACTCTGGATCTGGTAGCTGCCCTCACTGACCCAAAAATAATTTCTATCCTGTATAAACGTGTTACTTTTTTATGAGCACACGTGCACGCCACGCAAGTGGTCTGCTATCTACTATGACATTTACATACGCTACAACACATGAGCACGTGCTGCATACGCATCCGGTGTGACTCTGTCTATAAACGCAAACACCTATCCTAATAAGCAGTGTTAGTATTCTGAGGGCGAACAATAAAATTGTCAGCTCATAGTGGTGAGCAAATACAGCGGTCTAAGGTAAAGCAATCTTAACTTAATTAAGTATCCATTACTATAACACAAATTTTTTTCGAAATTCACATATTAGGCACTGGCCTCACCGCGAGCTACTAAGCTATGAACTATCGGCTATAAACACAAACAAAAACTCCCGTGTAAATAAAACAGACACGACGATACTGGCCCAGCTATCAGCTATCGTCGCCATGCCTCTTTTTTTACACGGGAGTGCGTATCTTTTGTTCGTGTTTATAGTCCATAGTTCATATCTTAGTAGCTCGCGGTGAGACTAGTGCCTAAACAAAAATGAATTATAAAATACCTACTTAACCTATACTTACAAAGTCACTAATAATGAGAATCAAATATATTAAGAAAATTGGCACATGCGTTGACAGAAAACTAGTACAATCATCAAAATATTAAAATTACTAAATTACAAATGAACTTAAAAATAAAGAGGTTGTCATCTATTTTAAAATCACTATTGTGTTTGCACTGCATTATGTTATGTAGTATAAAATAATTATAAATAGTTATGAAACGAGTATTCCTTGGACTACTACTTCTATATATTCTAGTCTAAATCTAGAATAAAATAATGAACTAGCAAACCTATCAAACTATTTATATCACGTTTTAATCCCCATGCAATAATTTCATTCAAAAACAGCGTAGAAAAAGGCGTTTAAAAATACTATAAATCGTATGACGTCATTTACTTCAGCTGTCAAAACGGCGGCAAACATTTTTTTTATATTTGCGCGTTAATATTTGTTTATGATAAGCTAAGGCACTCCACTGTATTTAATTTTAAACATTAACTGTATTTTAGAATTACAACTAACGTGAGACTCAAACATATTAAAATATTATCGAACATGTCGAGCAATCATCGACTTTACGTGAGTAACCCGGTTCGATAATATTTTAATATGAACTGTATTGTTCATCTCAACACACAAATTATAAAAATAGAATTATAATTATTGAGCTTTAGTAAACCTAGTACAGAAAGCCTACTATTCGTGTTATTAATGTAAAACAGTGTCTTTACACTTCAAAATGGCACTCAAGCCCAAACAATAATATTTAAATTCAATTAGAAATTCAAATTCAGTTATAAATTACGTTTCAGTGAATTTTACTATTCACGTCACATAAATACTAAGTGTTTGGAATATAATATAACAAAAAACCGAATAATAAACTTAAGTCAAAAAATTATAAAATACTCTTTCTAAAAGAGTTGCAACGTTTTGAGTTTTTTACACTTTTCGTATAGCAACCAAATGGTAAATCGAATTCTTATGAAGAATGCGCGAATAGTAATAAAACAGGTAAGTAGTTTTTGTATTGTAGCGGTGTTACTAAAATCACCACTCTTTAGGTATATTAATTTTACCTCTTTGCAATTATGTATTATTAGGCAAATGATGACAATAAAAGTGTGTCAGTGTCAGTTGCCACAATATTTGGAGGTCAAAAAAATCTTTATTGTACAGGTAAATTCACGAAAGCTGCCACGAATGGATTGAGTAAGTGACAGAATGTATCTATGTGTGGATGTCAAAACAGTAGATACAGGTTGGTATAGGACGACCATATACACACAGTGATAGATGTCATTCATTCCATTCGTGTTAGCTTTAGTGATTACCTGTACCTTCCAAAAGGACGCACCAGACGACCCAGATGTTATGGTAGCCGCACACACGAGAGCGAGGCAATGTCGCTGCATCGCATAGCTTTGTCCCTTAAATTGGCTTAAATCGTACCATCGTGTAGAGGCGCTTTTATACTTACCAACATTGCCGAATCGTAAGGGTGTTACACCAAACCGCACGAGTAAATCGTTCGTTAATTTTTTTTGTCTAGTATGCTCGATCTTCTGTTGCAATCAGCCTTAAAATAACGTCACAAACTCAGTCTAAATACACGTAAAACTGTTCGGTACCACAGTATTTAGAGGCCAGTTGTTTACCGGCCGCAGTAGGAGCGCTGAAGGCGACCAGTTCTCGTTCCACGGCGCCGCCGTACAAGAACGAAGCCCTAGCGCAGTCGAGTAAGCGTGAGGCGACGCCTTGTCGCCGGAATGATGCGTGCGTCCAGATTCGGGAGATACCGCACCTGGAAGAATGTTATTGGTTAAGATTGCCAACCTTTGACCACCACATTCAGCTGTAGACCGGTGTTTCTATGCGATTTTGTTACGCGTTTTTTTTGTTCATTACCATCAACACTTTATTTACCGTTTTATAAAAGCAAACGAGACTATTATGCCAGAATAGCAGATAAACATGCGTCTGCTACAAGATAATCGAAAATGACTCCACTATTTATAGGCAGTTCGTTAATAATTTGGGAATGGTAATGACTTTATTGTTGCGACTGAAAAATCGCATAGAACTACCAAAAAAAATCGTGACTACGACGCCAATGAACGCCGTAAAGTTCAATTTCACTTAAAAATCATGACTGTCAGTATCACGACATATAGCTTCGCCCTTTGGCTGTCAAACGGTTAAATAATGAGGTGATTTTGAGTAAAAATAATCGCAATCAACACCTGCATAAAGTTGGGAATAAATATGTCTGTGAGACCTGACCTCGCCAGTTAAAGGTTAAACATGGGTTATAAGTAGTTGCCGATTTCTAAGAATGAACTTTACTACTACAAATATTTGTGACAATAAAATCAATAAATGTACAAATAATTCGCCGGTATTCGAGCCCGGAACCTCCAGCTTTGTAGGCAGCGTCACAACCAACTAGGCTACGGAGTCTACGGACTACGGAGGCAGACAAATATCGGGTTAATCCCACCAGTTACCAGTGGGAACAATGGGAATTAAAATTCCTGGGATTTCTTTTTACCAATAGTTACCACCGCACTGGGGATGGGCAAAATATCCCAGTTGTTACTAGTAGTGTTCTGACACCACTAGGTGGTAACCGATGGGAATAACCCTAAATATCTCGAGGTGGCTTCGGCTTGAACCAAAGATAACTTACTTGACAGGGTATTCCTCGACCGTGCAGCAGTCCGGGTCCCCGGGGATGAGCTTGAAGGCCTTCGACTTTGGCTCCACGATGGCGCAGCCCGCGATCTGTTTCTTGTCTATGTATAAGTATGCCTGCGGACAAAGTTTCGATATAGTCAGTCCTCTAGTCCTAGCCGATTTCGGCCACGGCGACTGGTTACAATGGTTGTTGAGCGCGCCGTTCATGTGCTCTCAGGTGACTGATGTAGCCAATCTTTGCAGCAAATGTGCGGCCACAGTCGCTGCAAGTCAGCACCATTTTCCATAGATATATGTATGGTATGTACGTTTATGGTTTGTGTATATGTAGTTATAATATTTATAAATGTATTTGTTTTTTATTTTAGTATATTATTGCATATCGGATTACTTCAAGTGTTCTGTATTGTCACATTTTCTAGACCCACTGACATAATGTAAAATGCAATTATTTCCGCTACCTAAAGGTTGTCTGGAAAAGATCGCTTCTTAGCGATAAGATCGCCTGTTGTCTACCTTTAGTTAAGTCGCTACTATAAAGAGTATTTGTATTGTATTGTATGTGAGATGTGAGCGGTTTAGTAAAAACGTCCTAATTGTCGCTTGCCATAAGGGCCGCGCATAGATCTATGCATATATTTACATTAAATGAGTATAATGCGTATAATGGTACGAGACATTTCCGTCCCTAGGGTATGGAATTGGTCGTATTGATACCTGATTAATTAGCAATTTTATTAATTTTAAGGAACATGATAAAATAATGGACGTTCTGGTTTTTCACCTTGGACTCATAACCATAAACAACTGAATTGGGTACCCTTCTTTGCAAGTAGTACACGAACTCGAAATACGATTCTCGCATACAAACTTTATTTTTAGTACAGATGGTGTACTTTTTAGGCTCTAGTGCGAGAAGTGGGTCATTTTACCTCAGGTCCAAAACTTGGGAGGGCCATCTGCACTAAAAAACCGTAGTACGAGACACGTGCAAAAACGAAATTCGTAACTCGTGTCGATTTAAAATACTCCCTATCGGTCGTGTTTTAAAACATCGCCACTCGTTTCGAATTCCATGTTTTTCGCACTTGTGTCGTAATGTACTATTAAATAATACTATATTTTTTTTCGTACTACGATAATCGTACGGTTGAGGCGAAAAAGTCGCCTAAAAGGGTCTTTATAATAGTAATTATTCTGCGATTATAACATGGACGTCTAACGCCAGCTCAAAAATCCCCCAAAACCAATTGTTTAATTGTGCCAAGATGGGCAGGACATAGCGCTTTTCGTGACACCGCGCATATTTCGGCGCAGTATCTTTGACAAATGTTTATTGAATATCGCCAATCAAAACTTTGATGGACCAATCACAACTATTTTTAAATAGCGGTTCAAGTTTTTATAGGTTGATATTCAAATTCATTGCCGTGATGCATTGAACAGAGGGTGACACTTGTCAACTAAAATTCTGGACCGTTTTTGAAAGGCAATTTAGTATGGCGTGCGGCTTCCATGTTTTATTTGTTCGTAGTAATAATTTCTCTCACCGTGTAAGTATGTGTGTCTCTGGGTAAGTCAGCGCTGTAACCGAGCTGCGCGTGCACAACTCTAGTGAGCAACGTCGCCACGCGCTTCCAGTTGGCGTCGCCGCCGCGGACTCGTATACAGCGCGCGTTGTCCCATCTGCCGACTACGCATTCTTCTTTCCAGCCCTGAACATAACAATGTTGCAGTATTTAGGCATGGGGTCCCAACTCAAAGAAAATATAATTAGTGTAAAAAAAATCTTAGATGGCGCTACATGCCCCGTTTCATAGACACCAAATCTCTATTCCGCAAATTGGTTGGTATTTATAGTGTAATAAATTAACTACGCCCTAAATTAAATGAAAACATGAATTATAATGTAAAATTTTACATAAATTACAAATGCAATAAAATACCGCCAGTCGATAAGTCGACTGTAATTATCTTTAGTCAGATCATGTGCCATTACATCGAGCGCGCTGTAGTTATCAACCTTTCTACGTATTATTTTAAACTGTCACTAGATGGAGCCAGGCCAACCCCAGAGCCATAAATGTATATTCCATTGGTTCGATATGTTGCTTCCCTGTCACACTATAGTAGGAATTCACGAGTGCGACAAAGATATGGCAAGTCGAACGTGTCGACGCTGGGGGGCACTCGTGGGAGCAACATTTTTCATATGCGATTTGTTAGATACCAGTATTCTCTGATCTGTGATTTAGGTACCGATCGAACAAAAAATTTATTTATTTAAAGAACTTAATAAAAAAAAACACGTTAACTTACATTGAATTTGAGAACGTCAGTAGCATTGTGATGAACCAAATGATCATGCTCGTCCTGAGGATCGCCGATCTAAAAAATAATAAATGAAATAAGGTCATGTTCGACCCTTTAACCCAATACATACATTTTGTACATATTTTCATTGTGCTTGTCATATATAAATATTTTTCTTTCTAGAAAAAGACAAAATAATACCGAAACAATTAACACGATCGCCTCCGGTACTATTTCACTAAGTGCTAACACTATGCCGATCGAAATTATCTGATAGAACTCCTATGCCAGTGACACGCATCTGTGACGGAAAAAAATGTAGGTACTCCAATGCCGGCGACACAGCACCTGTGTCAAAAACGTTCGTATTATATGTCACTGGCATAGGAATAAGAATTTAAGTCATGCTAGTGGCATAAGAATAACATTACTTGGATCACGTAAGTATGTGTATCACTGGCATAGGAATCAGATTTTGTAGATCGCAGACGCTGTGTCACCGGCGTCGAACGTGTTAATAACAAACAGCTACTGTCGAGTAATTATATTAGAGTAATGGAAAGTATGAAAAACATGTACAGTAGGCCGCAGATATCGTTTAACGGGTAGGGTGTTCACAACCTGCCCGCTTAGCAATATGCAATATGCTACTGTGTACTTTGCTATACTATGTGACCGTCTGCCCTAAAAATGCCCCAAAAAAGGCGGAAACTTCTCTTCTCACTGCCTATATATAACAATCAACAATCAATTTTTGACAGTTATAGATTAACCCTTCTTAATATGAGGGTAACACTCACCATTTTTCTGATAGTCTTAACGTCATATAAATAAGGCTCATTTCTAAACTATCAAATGTTAATTCTTAGAAATCGGCAACTATAGGCGAAGATACGAGACTCAACAGTAGCGAGTTAGCATATGTTTAAACTGATACATACCTGGTATATGACACCACATTCGACGCACTGCGTGGCTCCAAACTTTTTCTGCCCAGCATCAATTACATACTGGCTGCTACCATCCTTTAGGAGGGATTTCTTACTGCTTTTACCTGTACACAAAAAAATATAAAACATTTATTTTTTATAACATAGCGATCCGCCCCGGCTGCGCACGGGTACTATACCTATATAAAAACCTTCCTCTTGAATTACTCTACCTATCAAAAAAATCTCATCAAAATCCGTTGCGTAGTTTTAAAGATTTAAGCGTACAAAGGGACATAGGGACAGAAAAAGTGAATTTATTTTATACTATGTAGTGATAATGTTTAAAAGATTGATGATGGGCAGATTACTGCGATCGTTAATCCGCTTGTCCAGCGTGGCGATTATGGGCATTTACCTCCTAATGCGTATATACGCCTAGTTAATAGGAGAGGCCTACGTGCAGCAGTGGACTATCAATATCATACGCTGATGAAGTGATGTGATGATATAATATCTACTTTTAGAAAAGTTTTGGCGATGAGTGAATCAACTTCTGACGCGGAGAGGAGCGGATCTGTGCAAAATTGACCAATTACATTCTTCAAATTCAAAATTCGAAACACTGTGATGCGGTCTAATTGGTCAGTGTAGCCGCGTCAGTGGAGCCGCACCCTAAGTGTGTTTCTAAGTCACCATGGCAACTTCGATAGCTTAAATTACGTCAAATCACGCTTACCTTTCGAGCTAGGGGTGCAAGTCCCTGGATTAGGGTTGCTGAATATAGGGAACAATTTGGTACCCTCATCAGACTTTATAGCTGCTGCTGCCACTGGAACAATGATAAAATAGTACATTACGACACAAGTGCAAAAAACATGAAATTCTAAACGAGTGGCAATGTTTTAAAACACGACCGAAGGTAGTGTTTTAAATCGACACTAGTTACGAATTTCCTTTTTGCACGTGTCTCGTACGACGTTTTTTAGTACAGATGGCCCTCCGCAGTTTTGGACCTGACGTAAAATAAGCCACTTCTCGCAGTAGCGCGTAAAAAAGGCACCATCTGTACTAAAAATAATACAGGGTGGAAAAAGATTTTGGGTCAGTGAGGGCAGCTACCAGATCCCGTGTTGCTACGCGAAAATGGTCTTAGAAGACCTTCCCTCGATTTTAAATTGATGAAGAATGGCGTTTACAGATTTTGAAAAAAACATACAGGGTGCGAGAAAATGGTAATTTTTGACAAACTTTTCTTTTTATGCCAATCGATCCTGTTTCTGTTCAGGATCAAAAGCTTGTATGGGACCAAAAAAAATTTTTCGGCTAGAAATGCCACAAATCGAGATTTAAAATTCTCATACAAATTGTATGAAAATTAAAAATTATTTTATTCACGGTTATTTTTTTTATGCCAATCGATTTCATTCCTATCCAGTACCAATTGTTCCCTACGGGTCAACTTATGGCAATGTACAAAAATGACAAAATTTCAAAAAAACTGTTTTCATACATTTACTATGGAAAAAAAGTGAAACCTTAATTACGTTATCTGTCACGACAATTAGTTGTCCTATGCTAAATGACATGATTTGATTATGAAAACATTAGCAACATTAATTAGCGTGACAGATAATGTAATTAAAGTTTAAATTTTTTCCCATAGTAAATGTATGAAGACAGTTTTTTAAATTATTGTTTTATTTTACGTTGCCATATGTTCACCTCTAGGAAACTATTGGTACTGGATAAGAATGGAATCGATTGGCATAAAAAAATTAAGCGTGAAAAAAATATTTTTTAATTTTCATACAATTTGTACGGGAATTTTAAATCTCGATTTGCGGCTTTTCTAGCCGAAAAATTTTTTTTGGTCCCATACAAGCTTTTGATCCTGAACAGAAACAGGATCGATTGGCATCAAAAAAAGAATTTGTCAAAAATTACCATTTTCTCGCACCCTGTATACTTTTTCCAAAATCTGAAAACACCAATCTTCTTTAATTGGAAATCACGGGAAGGTCTCCTGAGACCATTTTCGCGTAGCTACACCGGATCTGTTAGCTGCCCTCACTGACCCAAAATCTTTTTCCACCCTGTATATTATTATTAAAGGCACGAACAGGTAAATACCTCAATAGTGAGAGACATTGTCAGTAACTACCTAGTGACCTTTGTATGGCATTGAAAGTGGGTGTAGTATTAACATTTTTTGTAATACACAGGTCTCCTAAATTATGTAAATTTTGACATGCCATTGTTTTCCTTTGAATATTGAAGATCTTTACATCATCTTTCTGTTTGTCAATTAGATGTCATACGTTTTTATCGAAAGTGTCGTTTATTAATTAATTATCCTGCGCATAAAATATGACAATCATGTTTTAGATGGTTTACTAATATGTGGCCGAATATTTTATGGCATAATTATGTATTTTTGAGGAACAAACAATACTTAGTGGTTTGCTAAGTAACGAGACGTTTATGAAAAAGTGGGTTAGAGTATTTCTCTTAACCTCCTGCCGCCCAGTGACCCATTAAAAGGTCTTCTCAAACAAAAGATATTCTATTCTATTTCCTACACTATTAATTCAAAAGTGAAGGCTAATTTTAATGTCTGGGCGGCAGGAGGTTAGGACAGTGTGCCTTTTCCATCCAGAAATTTCCATCGGTGTCGATCTCGGGCTACCCTTACGATAACGACTCGTATCTAACCCCCTTATTCATAAACGCCTCATAACTTAACAAGCCGTTAAGTATTGTTAATCCCTTTCACTCTTGTAGACATACTGGTAAGATCGAAAGGGACAAACAACACTTAGCGGCTTGCTCAGTTAGCATCATCATCATCAGCCTATGATAGTCCACTGTTATTAACTATGCGTATAGATGCATTAGGAGGTAATTGCCCATAATCGCTACGCTGGGCAAGCGGATTAGCGATCGCAGCAATGTGTCGTATGATGACGCTGCTGCCCATCATCAACCTTTTATCAAAGAATGGTCAGTGACACTTCAATCCCTTAGTCGACTTTTACGACACCCGCAGGAGGAGTTGGGGTGGTGACAAATGTATTCTTACTGCCGTCATCACACGGCCATGCTAAGTTAGCATACGTTTATGAATAAGGGGGTAAGTGTTTACGAATAAGGGGTTCAAAACTGAACAAGTTCTGCTGGTAGGACTCACCGGCGTCGGGTGGCGGCAGCGCAGACGGGGCGGGCTGCGTCATCATGAGTATCTGTTCGTCCAGCATTTTCAGTTCTCGCTCGATCTCGTCCAGGTCTGTTAGCTCCTCTTGAGGCACTATAGGACAAAGGGATTAAAGTATCAGCTATTTGAAATATTGCTCTGATTGCAGGAGAGTATTTAAAACAAAGTTCGGCCTAGCCAGCCATATCAGGGCTCACAGTAGACAACGTCCATAGAGTTTATTTGGGGTCGCCGTCATCGAAAACGATGAGGAGGACTACGTATATATATATTTGAAATGGCACTTGATAACTGTCCCATGTAACTAGTTTTAGAATAAAGTACGTTATACAACACGTATGTTTTAGCTAAGATCGAGACTGGAATTTGTCTAGAATAGTATAGGGGCAAGTACTAGTATAGCAATTTTGGGGGGAGGGGTATCTCGTAAAACGTTACGATGCGTTACAGGGGCGGGAGGGGTCTTCCTTACAACACGTTACGTAACATTGTTTTTTTTGCAAGTAAAAAACTAGGGAATCAAAACTCCCAAATTGGCAACCCTTTTCAGTTACATTTCATGGAGAATATGATTACCTCAAAGGCAATTAAAACTACACCACGGATAAAAACTATAACATAACTTTCTGCGACTTTAGGGTAAAATGATCATTTGAGTGTCACGGTACGTTACAAGGGAGGAAGAGGGGGTCAAAATCTTCAAAAATTGCGTTACGTAATACTTGAACGCTCCCATAGGTATCGACACGAGAGTTGAGGTGAATGATTACACACACATCCAAATGAAGTACTAATTGCAAAAAATGTAGTGAATGAATGAATGACTTGCGTCAAAGTATTGCAACAAATCGCTTGAACAAACTTTTCAGTCAATCTTACAGTTGCAATTGAGTTTTTTTTTTTAGACAGGCAGCTAAAGCTGGTACGTCTAAATCATAGGGGCATTTTCATTTCTAGGGACACCCAATTAGCTTAACTCTCACAAAAAAGTTAACGTCGATGTCAGTTTTGTAACGACAATTAAGCATGAAATATTTACGTAAATCCATTTTATTTCTGTTTTTACATTGCATAACCACGTATTCTTTCTGGATTAAATGATAAAAAATATTTATTAATATTTAATGCTTAATTGTCGTTACAAAGCTGACATCGAAGTTAACTTTTTTGTAAGAGTTAAGCTAATTGGGTGTCCCTAGAAGTGAAAATGCCCATAGTTTACATAACACGATGTCACTGTTTGTATAGTTTATCAAGTCTATTTTTGAACTAATTAACACTGGTAGAGTTCACAACTTCAGAGGGTAATTTGTGTTCCAAGCTTGTATGTACTGTACTATTCTGTTTGCAATTAATTTTTTTCCTATATTTGTTTGCTGTGAGTACGAAAAAAGAACACTAATTTCATTCAAATTCCCCGTGTATTTACATGACATGTTGTGTGCGTGGCCTCAACTCTCGCGCCGATACCTATACAACTTAGTTCGCGGCCGAGTATCTCCGTCGGACCTTACTTTTAGCGCTGGAGTTAGAAGGTACCATGATTCAAACAACTAAAAGAAACGAAATGACAAATGTAACGAAATCAATAATGTATCAAATGACTAACCAGTAGGCACGCTGTCTTGTACTAATATGAATCCACCATCAACTGGCAGGAATTGTCCGCTCGGGACGTCTCCGTGGTCAGCTTTGTGGAGCTCCACCATCGTCACATCGCCTTCGGTAGGCTTGACTGGCGCGTCAGTGCCTGAAAACGGTAATAATTTTGTTATTTTTTTTTATTTATTGAATAATACAAACACATTACATAATCAAATTACAAGACCCATCGTTGGCTAAAACCTTAAAGAGGTTTGTGTGCCGATGGGGAGTTCGAAATAATTTTACTTGGTACAGTCGGGTTCAAAATTGCATGGACACTTTATGAATGAATTCATTCATAAATCGTCCATGCAATTCTGAACGCCACTGTACTTATTACAACTCGTGAATAAATAGAAATATGCGAGTGAGAGTACGGTCGCCGTCAGTATTTGGTGAGCAGCTCAGCATATCCCTGTCGTCGACCGTACAATACCCGCTATAAAATGTAACTATGGTCACTAGACTTCAAAAAATGACTTTTAATTTGTCTTTTAATATGCTTTGTATAGTTTATGTTATCAGTGACGTAACCGTTAATAAGATAGTATAAATTATGCTCGTCGACGTCACCAACCCCCATGATGAGAATCTCGTGAAGACTGAGAAGGACAAGTCCAGTATGTACCAAAACTTGGCCTGTGGGCAGTGGCGTAACAATAGGGTGGCAGGGCTGGCAACATGCCACGGGCCCCCGACCCAAGAGGGCCCCGACCCAAGAGGCAGTGAATTTAAATTTAAACTGAATACAATGTGACGATTTTTACTGATAGGGCCCCATCAAAATAATTTGCCACAAGCCCCAGATGGTATAGTTACGCCACTGCCTGTGGGATAACCACTATTTAGGATCTTGACTCAACGATCACAATCGAGTTACCCCCTTATTCATAAACGTCTGCTAACTTAACATGCCGCTAATAATTGTTTGTCCCTTTTGCTCTTATGGACACATTGTTAAGACCGAAAGGGACAAACAATTATTAGCGGCATGTTAAGTTAGCAGACGTTTATGAATAAGGGGGTTAGTTGTTACAGCGAACGGTTGAAAAGCGTAGTCGACCAACACCTTTAGAGACTCACTAGGTGGCTGGATCAAGGGTCAGAAGCAGAAGGCGGTAATCCTGGTCACGAAGCGGATAGTCCGTTGGTTCATCCCTTTGCTACCTTAACCACCGGCAGCTTGGGCCCGCCCCGTTGCCGGCGGCTTTCTAGGTTAACTTTTTTATAATGTGTTTATACTTTTTATTGTTTTCGTATGTTATATTGTATATTGTAAAAAGTCCAAGTTACTCTTTAGAAGCATTTTCACTTCTAGTGACACCCAATTAGCTTAACTCTCACAAAAAAGTTAACGTCGATGTCAGTTTTGTAACGAAAATTAAGTATAAAATATTTACGTAAATCCTAATAACTTTATTTATGTTTTTATATTGCATAACCGCGTATTCTTTCTGGATTAAATTATGAAAACATATTTTTGTTAATATTTAATGCGTAATTGTCGTGACAAAGCTGACATCGAAGTTAACTTTTTTGTGAGAGTTAATTAAGCTAATTGGGTGTCCCTAGAAGTGAAAATGCCCGATAGAATTAGGGATCAACTATGACCTATCCTACTATCTACGACCTATCTATCTATGACCAAAAACGCCAATATCACATAGATTCAATCGAATAGTTTACCCAATTCTATAATAACTGCTCCATCCAGAGGCACGGGCTGCCCAGAGACGGGAATGGCAGTGACCGGCTGGAAGATCGGATTGGTCTCTTCAATAACAGTGCTGTTGAAGCAGGGCAGTTCGGGGCGCTCTGGCTCGTCCTCCTCTTCCCATTGGCTGAGAAGGGCCTCTATTGTCAGTTTCTCTTTGTCAAAAGGGTCCGCTTTATCTGTGGAATTTTAATATTATATAATGATTTGTTAAATGGACTTTATTACAGTTAACATAAGGTTTATTTTAAGAGTCGTGACAAGGTACTTTTCTGTTTGCTCTGACACATTTGAAGGTTTAGAAATGATCCTTACATTATATGACGTTATGTTTATAAAGGTACATAAAGGCCTTTAACGAAAATAAAATTTATAGTCTTAATTTTTGAGTTAAATTTTATGTATTTTTTTTTTTGCAATGGATTCATACAATAGTCCTCTTACAATTGAAACGAATTTCGGTGCGATGATAATAAAAATAATAGAATTTCTAGTAATGTTTTCTGAGAGGTGATTAATTAAGATTCATGTTAACGATATTAAACCTAAATAACAATTCCAGCTGGGTTTCGTTTTACAGATTCCTTTAGAGCAACAATGCTACACCTAAAGTGATATAAAATTTACGATGTATTTTATTTGACCCTTAAATGCATGACCTTGATAAAGATTTATTCTAATTTGAATTCTAACATGTTGTCAATAGAGTCGAAAATACATGATGCATATATACATCACTATGCATTTAAGGGTTAATTTCGTTATTTGCTCATTCGCCACAAACAAATCATCTTGTAATATTAAACACTAGTAATCTTGAAATTCCAATTAAAAACATAGCGTTTATTGACCATTATTACGCAAATCATTGAAATATCTGGGCTCAATTAAAATAATGATCAAAACAAATAATATTTTGCAATGTAAGCAAAATAATATGCTTACCTTTGTCCAATTCTTGTGAGGAATTCTGACTCGTCATAGAAACGTTATTCATGCTCAGGTTATTGACAGAAGCATTTGAAAGTGTGCTGTTATTGAGAGCTGCTGAATCAGATTTATTCATGCCTTTAGAAAACATCTTATTTTTCAGCACTTTTGGCTTTCTGATTCTATGTCTTACACCCATGTTTATCTGTCCTGATTTTCTCTTACGTCTGTGAGAGTGGCTCGTGAACAGACGGCGGTTGTATGTAGTTGAGGAATCAATGGCATTGGAAATCTTGTTTGTGATGCTGGTGTTCAATTCAGGGCTAGAATTACCATAGAAAGACTTTGCTGATAGTATCTCTTTCAGCTTGTCACTATTGAAAAGAGACAAACGAGCTTTAGGTGCCGAATTGGCGTCAATTTTAGGATATTTAGATACAGGTCCATTCTCAGTAAGACTGTTGTTTCTAAGTCTTTTGTGGCTTTTCTCGCTTTCACAGGATTCCGGGCTTTCTGCTATTTCAACAACAGAGCGTCGGTTGTGACTTAGCTTAGGAGGTGACATAGTAGCTTCAGTAGTATGTGGGGTCTTTAACATTTGGGTAGGAGAGAGATTTGTAGCCATATCTATTTTGGTCAAGCTCACAAAAGGATTCTTATTTGGAGGAGTTACATTTTTCTTCTGTTCAAGTAAGACGCCTTTGAAACTTTGCAGTTTCGGAGTCATTTTATTTCTGTTGGATCTTCTTAGGGCTTTTGTGGGTGTGTTCTCTTTGGTGTCAGTACCAGAGTCTGTATCGAAGTTCAGGTCCTTTAAGGAGCTGCTGCAGCTCTCTGTGTCAGCTATTAAAGAGGCAAGACTCTTACGAGCCTTGCTTGAGGTAGAAGAGGTAGTGTGGACACTTGTACAAGAGTGTGTGGAGGACGGGGTCCCAGGATGGTTCTGCATGTGTGGTGTAGCTGGAGTGGAATGGGAACCAGTACATTTCTCCGGGCAAGAGTACCGAGTATGGTACTTATTTAGAGTGAATGGAGATTTGATGAAGCTTTTTAGGTCATGGTTCTCTTTGAGCAGCTTTGAGCTTCTAGTGCCACCTGTTGAAACAAACTTGAGTTAATATTTTTGAGATATACAATGAGGTAAAAGTTGGGTGGATACATGAATATGAAAATTTTTAGGGTTACAGCACCACATATTAAAGACTAGAGAGACTAGAAGATTACTAGATTTTGTTTCAAGTTGTTTTAACAAATAGTTTTATCATGACAAATACAAAAAAAAATTTTAACAAAATATTTCTGCATTTAACCCAGCAAAGATCAAAATGTATGTGTTATCTGCATAGATAACAATGTGCTATAATATAATGAGGTATTCCAGTCAATAATGTTCAGATTTTCAGCCAACAAAATTATTCTGATTTTATTGTTGTTCTGCTCAAACTTGTATGCCAGTGAAAGTGACCAGAACAACAATAAAATTAAAGTGCTATTTTGTAGAGCTCATGTAGTCCAGTCGACATCAAAGATATCATTGCAGCTTAGGTGCCAAAAATATGTTTAACCTTAATGCCAAGGCAACAACGTCATGTAAATGAAATTTTTACCACTTAAACTGTAATGATATCTTTGATGTTGACGGTACATTTGTATACAGTTATAGTTGGCAGAGCTATGTAATTGTGACACTTAATAGTTATACTATGTTATAATGTTATTTTACCATTAAGCAGGCCATATGCTTGTCAATATGGTAATAGTCTGTTTTATGACTAAACAGTCAAGAAGGCACCTTACAAAGAATCTTAAACTTAAGATTTAATTTGTTAAACCTGTTGCAGTTGCCCTTATTGTAAAAACCTGTTTCCTATAAAGGGGTCTAGCCCTTCATACAATCAGTGCAAAATAGATGGTATAATGTAACCCATTTCAGTGGTTTGAATCATTTTTATACTACATAATACATATCTTAATATATCCTGACTGCCAACAGAAAGGTGATTCTTAAACATGTTTAATTATTACCAAAGATTATTGTGATGGTCAACAAAATCACAATAATTTTCAGCAATGAACAGTATGACCACGATCTAACCTAATATTTAAGTATACAATTTTTAAACTTGACTTCTATTAATGTTTAGCTAAAATAGCCATTAGCTTGAAGCTCTTTTCATTAGGTTAATTTCATCTTATTTAGGCAATTAGCCTGATTTCATTATTAAATTTATGATAAAATACATTGAAGGACAAATTAACCTAACTTTTGTTGGATTGGTAAAACCACAAAATCATTCAAATTGTTAAATGGAAGTTCGTAGACACTCAAGATTTAGTAGGTTCTCAAAAGAATATAAAAAGTACAAGTAATAGTATATTCTTTAAAGCAATGTAATAACAACAAATCATTTGTCTACCAATCTAGAATGAGGTCACTAAGCTGAAGTCAATGACTTCTAAACAAAGTAATAAAATAAGTGTTCTAGCTTCAAACAGATTAACAACTTTAAAAACAGTCTACGTAAACTTTACAATGCAAAGCGTTATGTTTGTATACTCACGCCAATGTCGTTCTGGGGTCTTAGGCACGCTATGGTCCACCTCGTCTCCCGAACTCGAGTCCAGGGTGCCCATGATGCCCAGGTCGCAGTCATCGCTGTCACTCTCGCTGTTAACCACTGGCAGCCTTCGGTGTTTCGTCAGAGACTCCCTCGATGCCTCAAGTCCACTTTGAAACAACCCCTTCTTTCTCTCACTCATTTTCGGCGTGTGAGTATGAGGAAGCCGTGTTGAACGGCGTGGAGTCACCGCAGACATCGTTATTGTTGTTATAATAGTTCTTAATTAACCCTAGCCCGCGTCGAGTTACATGACCAACCGTCTACGTATCTTATTCAATCTAATTATCTGACTCAAAATACACTGGAGCAACAGACCATCGTATGTTAAAGTAACGGTATGTGTATTAATGGTAACAACACAGTAACAAATAGTAAAAAACAACGCAAAAAGGAATCTAAAACCGTGTAAAACGAGCGCAATGAAACGTTGGCTCAGCTAGTTATCAAGCGACCAATGCAACCATTGTTGTTTGGCGCGTAAACATCTGTCACTAATGATGGTTTGCCATGCGTAATGTTCAAGGTGGCGCCTTTTTTATTTTTCGATTTCTTTGTAAATTTAGTAATAAAAATGAAATATTAATATGTTTTCATAATCACAACATAATATTATTGTAAATATTACCAAACCACAATACAATTATTATTTAAATTGACTACTATTTTTATATATTTTTATATTCAATATACTCTATGCTTGGAAGTACTGTCTGGTTATTTTTTTTTGTACTGGCAACAGCAGAAGTAAAGTAAATCAAATGCCGCGCTTTTAGAAAACTTTCTTGTTCTGAATTCTTTAGAATTTAAAGTGAATTAATTATTGCTAACGATTTGAAGAGAACAGTGATACATTTATGTAGCCGTTAAATAAAAATTGTATATTTTTATTAACTGACTCCCACCCATAGTACTTATACATAAAATACCACAGTACGGATTATATCGATGATGTCGACGTTCCGCACTGTCGGATCATTCGAATGAACTGGACGGAGCGGGGTTGGGTTTGTATTGGTAAACAGTGTGGTAAATCCATGGATGTAGTATTAATATATATTATGTAAATCGTGTTAGTCATGATACTCATGATTATTTTGTAGCTAGCTATAGATGACAGATACATTGGTGGCTAGAATAACAAAAAGTAAATAATTATGAAATTGATAGAAAGTTTGTACACCTACAACAAGAGATTCAAGAAAATGATGTAACTACCTAGAGTAGAACTTGATTCCTCCCTGAATATTGGAAAGCTGATTATTAAAGTATTTACTCTGGTTTAAGTTATCACAGTCACTTTTACTATGATAGCATATAAGTAAAGTCTCGATTATAGTAAATAAGTACCTAAATACAAACACAGGATCACAAGAGTTATTTACGAAGGATTTCGTACCAATATCATAGAAACGGCAAAAACGAGCAGAAAAATCACGTTTGTTGTATGAGAGCGGCCTTAAATGTCGATTTTATTAGTGTTTTTGTAATAGCAGCAACAAATGCTGTATCATTTGTGAAAATTTACTCCGTCTATCTATCACGGTTCATTCATTAGACACAGCCTGCTGACAGACGGACAGACAAATAGACCACGGAGCCTTATCTATTAGGGACCTGTTTTACCCTTTGAGTACGGAATTCTAAAAATCAAGCATCTATAGAATGAAACGATCTACATATATTATAATTATCTAATCTGAGTCCTACCGCGAACTTCGAAATCCTCGAAATTTACGACCTTCGAAGTTCACAAAT
>JALPQI010013306.1:0-45208 GCA_025490895.1 Thaumatotibia leucotreta | reverse complement strand
GCTGGGCGTGGGCGAGCGCTGCGTGGAGGCGGACTCCGACAGCGTCAAGCAGGCCATCTGCCGGCTCGGCACCGTCGACGGGCCCTGGAGGCAAGTCTAGCGTGTACACATAGTACATTATCTGTAAGCTAGGAGGGGATATTCCAGGCACATCGGCATGCCACGGGTCCGGCAACAACCAGCTGTTCCGGCTGAACGCGGCCGGGCAGCTGGGCGTGGGCGAGCGCTGCGTGGAGGCGGACTCCGACAGCGTCAAGCAGGCCATCTGCCGGCTCGGCACCGTCGACGGGCCCTGGAGGCAAGTCTAGCGTGTACATTACAGAAGACAGTCTATCTGGCCAGTCTACTGGGTGATTCTCCGAGGAGCGTTTCAACCGCTCGGATTCGTCATTGTCGTCCCGCGATGATTACCTCGACGGTAGGATGAGCAGCAACAACATTGGTTACGCTAGACTTTTGTGCTGTATTACGTTTACAATCACCGCACCGCGCCGCAGGTTCAACGCCAAAGAACAATATTTAAGTCTTGGTCCATAGAGCAATATAAACCCACACGCATGTGCGTAAGATTCAATTTCAGTTTTGACATCTTGCTAACGTGGCGTGTGAGTGACAGCTTTTGTATTTGACGTGGTGTCAAATAGGATACAACAATACTCTTAGGGTCATCTTTTGTAATAATTAGGGTTAGGATTTTGGTGGCATTTATGGAACAGAGAGCAGTGGAGTCGATGTTACAAACATTTTTTACTTGAATAAATGATTAACTTATAAAATAATAACGAAAGGGCTCATGCATAAATCATTTTTTTTGGCTACTTTTTGACCCCCCCTCCCCCATGGTGATGTTTGGTGAGTTTCTTGGCTAGCCCCCCCCCCAGCAGTCTCACGTGTATTTTTTCTCATTCAACTTTGACGTTCGCTAGCCGAAATTCACAATATTTCTTAGTTTGTTCGTAGAAAAATACACGTGAGGTCTCCTTGTACCCCCCCCCCCTCCCCTACCGTGATCTTTCGTGATGTTTTCTTGGACCCCCTCCCCCCCTATAGGACCTCGCGTGATTTATGCACAAGCCCAAATAGTGTTTAGTTCAAGCTGGATTTATCAATGAATTTAAATAAATAACATGAATTTTATTTTTGAGAATCTAGAAAAATATTAATTATCAATAAAAATGTTGATAAATTAGAAAATATATTTATGTCATTTTCAAGGTTCTAGTTTTCTCGAAGCCCATAAATATTATATAATAATCATATACTATATTATAAAAAAAAATTAACTTCATTTCATAGGTAGTCAAATATTTATACAATAAAATTATTTAATACTTAAAATGGGCGATACCCTGTTAAAAATAATATATTTACGTATTATTTTTGATTAATTAATTATTCAATCAATCATAAACAATTGGAGCAACGACTCCACTGTTCTCTGTTCACCTAATGCCACCGAAATTCCTAACCCCCCTATACATAAGGAAACGACAGTGACGAAATAAAAACGCCGTAAAAACACTGAATATTCACCCTACTGAGCGTTTCCGATTGGCAACTTGGCTACGCACCCAGGTTGCTTAGCCAAGTTGCCAATCGCTAACGCTCAGTAACATATCGTAGTTTTTCGTCTTTGTCAGTCTTTCTTATTAGTGCGACAGAGGCAGTTTGCCTTTCTTACACGATTGACGATTGAGCGTTAGCGATTGGCAACTTGGCTTCGCACCCAGCTCCGCTAATATCGCACATTTTCGGTTCCAGGTATGACGAAGAGAACCACCAAATAATCCACCGACTACACGACTACTGCCTCACACTACAGCCGCACGCGCGTAGTTTGGGCCTCGCGCCCTGCGACCCGCGCAACACGTACCAACAGTGGTCCATCACGCACCGGCCGGTGTGATGCACTACCTAGCCTATGTGTAGAGTGCAGCGGCCTGAGTACCGAGCTGTCTTAAACCGCGTTTCCACTTAGTGTCCTGAGTAGGGCTGCCAACTGTCCCGCTATATGCGGGACGTCCCGTTTCTGGAGCTCTAAAGTATGGGTCCCGCAAAGGGTTCACGCGGGATGCCAGTTGTCCCGCTTTTCTGGTACTAAACTGAAAATACTAAAATAATATGAATACGTAAATAAAAGCATTTAAGATTGCGACATGCTAATTTGAAGGTACCGCGACGACGGCGACTATAGCCTGCGAGCACCGTGTACTGAACGTGTATAACTGTGCATCTAAATTTAACCGATCTGAAATTAAGCATTATTTTTTAATGTCATTCCCGTCCCGCATTTTACAGCTAATTCCCGCAATTAATTCGCGAATAACCCGCATATCTGTAATCTTTGGTTGGCAACCCTAGTCCTGAGCGAGCATTCGTTCGTTATTGGGCAGATGAAAACAGGATTTCACTTGGCAAACTGTTCGGTCGTCAGCCCACGAACAAGTGAATGCTCGCTCAGAACACTTGGAAACGCGGCTTCAAGCGTACATTCTAACGTGTACTGGGGCCACTCGCATACATTTGCATTTTTTAACGTGGACGTCGCATGTTCCGCTCTGGCTTGCACTGAGTCGAATACCGTACGAACCACGGGTTAGGCCGAAAGTTACGGTGTCCCGTCGCGAAGGGGAAGCCTTCTAGCACAACTTTTTATAAATCGCGCCAGCATAGTCTCACACTTTTAACATTGTTGGATGAGATTTAGCTCAATGCGCTCTCCGTCAAATTTTTTATTAAAACGAGTAAGCCTGACACCTATGCTGACACCCTCTGTAAACTAACCCCCTTAGGGCGATTGTGCACCACAATGAATTTTACTGTCCGGCAGACCGAGTTTTCATGGTCCGATATGGCATGAAAAAAACGCATGATTGGCTTGTGCACTTGTCCGTCTTTTTACTCGGAGGTGCGGCATAGTAGCATGAAAAAAACGGATGATTGGCTTGTGCACTTGTCCGTCTTTTTAGTCGGAGGTGTGGCATAGTAGCATGAAAAAGTCAGTCGACAGTCATAAAAGTCAGTGCATTTCCGGACGCAGTGCACAAGCATTAACACGTTTTTCATAGCTGTCATCTCAGATCGGAAAAATACTGCCCGGAATGGGGAAAAGTAAAATGTCGGACGGTAAAATTACGTACAGTGCACAAGCTACTATATACATTTAATGGCGTGGCATATCCGACCGTAAAAAACCGGACTACCGGACGGTAAAAGTCAGTGTAGTGCACAAACGCCCTTATTCATAAATGCCTCCTAACTTAACAAGCCGGTAAGTATTGTTTGTCGCTTTCGGTCTTATTAATATATCTATAAATCCGAAAGGGACAAACAATATTTAGCGGCTTGCTAAGTTAGGAGACGTTTATGAATAAGGGGGTAAATGTTTTGACCGGCCAACCCCTTTGCAAGGATTGCAAAAAATGTAATATAGACTGACCTCTTTGGCGTTAAGCGTGTGCGTCGAATGGACAATAGGTTGTCCTTATTTTCTCAAAAAAAGACCAGCTTGCATGTTTTATGGTTGGTGAAATTCCAAGAAATGTATTAATAATTATAAATTTCGCTCTTCCGCAATAGCACAACAAATACATAGCATAGCACTACAAGCTTAAAAAACCGTTAAAAATTCGAAATTAATGCGCGTCACGTTCCAGTGACAAGTCAGACTGAAAAGCTGTACTTTTTTTTTGTTTTACGATGCTTACAGTATTATTGCCGACATGCCGACTGGATATTTTTTTTCTTCGTAAAACTGCATTAACTTGAATTTTATTCACGTTTAAAGTAGATAATAGATGTAACTATGTTTGGATTTATTCTCTTTCGAACGAACCCATTACCCTATTGCCTACATATCTTTTTTCGACAGTAATGTAGTATTCCGCGCTTTTATTCCTACATACGGCTGCCTCGACTTGGCGTACAAGATTACAATGTAGTTTAATTATATATATATGAATTTACGTTCAGTCAACCTATTAGAATTTTAGTACTCTTAGTACTTGTCAATTTAACACGGTTTTAGATTGCCCCAAGTGTCCAATTGATTTCATTTATAGAAGCTTCTCTGAATAAAAATACATATAGATCACATGTGTCATGTTGTCTCTCCCTAACGCATAGCCCTTTCTTTTATGATTCATTCGTGTCAACTATTAGTCTTCTTACTTAGAAAGCTGATAGTATGGTATTGTTGCATCAACGTATTATTTTGTACGTAATTGGTTTCCACGTTTAAAATATCGTGAAACGCAGAAAACTCATCTTAATCTAAAGGCCCGGTATAACTCGCGCATACTGTCCAAGCCTTAATTGTCACGAGATTAACGCGCGACGAAATTACTATTGGTCATTAGAACCAAAAGTAGATAAACCCCAAAATACTTTCCTTCATTTCTTTCGGTTATAGTTCAAATGATAATGTGTTTATTATCCTTGTATAAAACTGGTCGTTATACACTTCCTTTTTATTTTATACTTCCTTTCAAGTGATCGGCGATGTTGATTTGACATTATCGTTAATTAATCATAAGAAAATAGACCATAACAGCTATTAATAATGCTCCATTATAATTAGGAATATTGATATAAAATCTTGTTAATGTAATTTTGAAATAGACACAAAAATTGTTTTACAAGAAACTGTATTTCAATCATTACCGTAAGCAATACTTTTGTACATAAATAAAATAAGTGCATACCTATCATAATTCGAAGTTAAATTTTAGACACATTGTAAAGATCGATGCCGTTGAACTGAGTTCATTTTCTACCTTTTTTGCCGTATTCATTCTAGATTAAGATAAATCATATATTTATCTTAAGCAACGCCACTCCTTATAATGTTCATAGACGTTACCTCTATTGGGTTCATAAACCTTACCTGTATTTCTATATTCATCCAATTTTGTACTACTAATACGTACCATAATACGTATTAATTCGTGTACGGATTATGTTTGCAAATATTTTGGGTAAGTTAGATTACAGAGGCGTGTCAGTTAAATTAAATATGTAGTGGCAAAGAATAGAAGATGCCTTTCTATGATGGTTCTATCCTGTTTTCCCCACACCTGCGACCACATTGATACGAATCCGCATGCGCTGTAAATCTTGTAAATATAGTACTCTCACACTCACACACCAGATTCAGCACTCAATATTTCTGACCAGAATTATTAAATCATAGATGAATAAAATCATCTGATGATCATATCACTCAAAAACGATATTATTTTATTTTAAAATTTACGATATTTACAATGCATAGAATGTTTAGTTAGTCTAGGTAGTTATAAAATTTATATTCTAGTATAAGGATTCCAATCGATTTCATTTACAACGACGTCAATAACTATAAGTCCATCCTGATACCATTAAACCTAAATCAAGGGTACTACTAAAAGCAGTGCTCCCACCGCGAGCTAGTAAGCTATAAAAACTGCTGTCCTGCGCTAGGAAACCCTGTTAACACGTTCTGTGCGATAGGGGGCCTTTCGACCACTTACAAAGTATGGTTAATTACAAGTTAAGCTAATTGCCGCAGCGAAGGTGTTAGCACAGGACCCAGCGCGACCAAACTAGAAGAGCTCCCGTGTAAACAAAATAGACACGGAGACATTTATGGCTCATAGCTGAACGAGTAACTATGAACATTCGTTTTTATAGCTGATGACTCATAGCTTGGGACCACTGCCTTAAAAACTTAAGTTAAAACAATTTTCTATTTGACCCTGGCACAGTGTCGCTATTGCAATGTGTAATGTGCATAGGTCATGTATAGTCAGCATGATGTGTATTGGTTTCGTGTTGGTATTTTAATAATACCAAAACATTGTTTACAGAGAATCAGAGCTTGTTAATATTATCTATTCGTCAAAATCCGATTTCAAATACTTACCCTTATTCATAAACGTCTCCGAACTTAGCTTTACGTTTATGAATAATGGGGTCAAGGTCAATCAATGTTTATAATATATTCTTCATATTCTGACTCTGATGAAGTTTGATCTTCGTCAGATGTTGTGTCACATTCAGGACTACCAACCTCGATTATAAAACGTTCCGTCTGGAAAAGTCGAGAAAGTTTCATTATTTAGTTACATCTTAAATAAGAAAATAAAATACATTAAGTAAAATTTATTATAACAAATAACCAGTTGAATACAACCGCACAAAAGTGTCAGTACCGGTCATGTCACTAACCAATTGCAAAACATTTTTCAATGGGAGACTGTTCAATATCCTTCGTCCTTTTATCGGTAGGTATCAATATTTCATTGTATTTAAGCGCGGTTGTTCGTGCGTCTTTTGGTATCTTTTTCGGCATTTTTATGATAAAATCATTTAAATTGCAATATACATATTCGATGCCATTCGATAACATTCAACGTCTGATATCAAAGAGAGAGTAGTCATTGGCGGTAGAAGAATTTAATATGAAGAATTTTATATAATGTATAGAAGAATTTAAATCACTGAAAATCCGCTAGGGTCAGATAGGAAGTTGTTAGGCTTTATAACAATATATAAACTTAAGTAAACATTGAACAATTTTATTGTTCTGTTACTCACATTTTAACGAATGGGACTACATTTATTTATTTCGTACCTTAAATACATAGTTTATATCATTCGGTTGTACTTAATTAATTACGTTACGCTATTTAAATACATAATTTTGAAACAAATATGTATAATATTGAAAACATTTAAGCTTAGAAGGATGTGTCTAATCAAAATAGTTGAAATGTTTATGGACACCACGTTACTAAGACAAAACTTAAATGTGCCAATCAAACCGCTCCTGCTAAACGCAACGAAACTCTTCTCAATGTACACATTTAAAATAGCCGCTATTTCAACGTAACAGTATGTTGTTTTTCTGCTCTCCGGCCGCACAGCACTTTGCCGGCCGCTCCGCTAAACTCGGTTGCCGCCTGCCGGCTCCGTTGAGCAGAAAAATAGTATACACACCTCGGCCGTTAAATAGGAAAGCCTCGGATAACATGTTTGTCGGCCTTGGCATGTAATCTACTATTAGTGACGTGGTGGTGTCGTATAATGTTAAATCTATGGCGCGTTGACAGGAATCGAATCTCTTACCTTCTAGCTATAAATATGGTAGCTGAGAAATCTTAGACAACAAGAACGACTAATATTAGTTGCAAAATGCTGTTAAGATACTTAATTAGTTTAAAAAAAATGGTTGCCCACGGTCAGAGATTATTAGCGTGACCCTAATAAACTAAAAGGCTCCAATTTTATGAAAACGTGCATTTTGTCGTCTTGAAAGATTCATACATGACTAAATAATATTACAATTAGTTATAATTATGTGTACTCTTTCCAATTTAATTTATTAATGGTAATTTTATTTTCATTTGTAATATTAGTCAACTACATTGTACGATTCGTTCTAATGACTTGCCGACATTACTTATTACATTAAATAAAAAATAAAGATTGTTTCTATAGTTCATTTAATATTAAAAATATATTGTGTTTAATGTTAACAACAGTTTAAAATCAGTGTGGCAAAATATCGCTACTTAACATAGGTATATTATTTTTATCTACTTAATTACAGTAAGTATCGGACAATACAGTGTGCTCGCGAGCATTCCGAAAGATTTTAATGCTGTATTCCTGACCATTTTGGTTTAATGTTATATAACATTTCCTCGATTCGGCTTAGTTTCATGGACAGGTAATCAACCTTTTTTAGAAATAAGTTTTTCGACGTAACTCGCCATAAAACTTATTTTTGATTACAATGCTAACATAATGAATGTCTTCTAATTTTACCACACCTTTTGCCTGACAATCAAAAAATAAGAAAATACTTGGCGTAATAACCTGTAAACATAAAAAAAAAAAAAACATTTTACCAATTGTTGCTATGACATAAAGTACTGGAAATATTAACGACACAAAATCAAAAAACATATTTTTTTGGTGATATCTGAGAAGTCACAAAATATTTTTTGTTTATTTTGATGTCTAGCATGCTTAGTTAAAATCTCTCGCAACGCTCGCGAGCACCGTGTATAGGACTCCAATTAATGTATGAATTCTTAATAAGTACCCATATCTACAGTAAAAAACTAATCCTTCAAACTGCCTGCCGTGTATTTTCTTTTCTCAAACATGCAATGAAATATTGGTGTTATGTTCCTTATAATAGTTATAATGGACTGCGAAGTATCACGTTTCATTTCAGGTGAGGCTAGGAGAAGAGGTCTTTAATGTAATTTTATACAACTCTTGCAGGCCTAGGCAGACAAAGTCCTGTTTTTTTAATATCGCTTCCATATAAATTGTGGCACAGCGGCTCTACCGCGAAAAACGAAATTCGTAAATTTCGAGGATTTGTCTCTTTCACTCTAAAGAGGCCTTTGTTAGTGACAGAGAAAAATCCTCGAAATTTACGAATTTCGATTTTCGCGGTAGTAGGCCAGGTATCATGTCATTTACGAAAAAAAAATACTATAAGGCCAATTCACACGAGCTACAGTGCAACCGGTCTGGTCTTGCTTTTTGGTGCGTTTTGAATTTTTTTTATATCGTTTTTATGTCTAGTTACGGGGTAACGAAAATTTGATTATTTTTTATCTACGACACACGGTTTAGCTCTTTAATAATTATGTTTTGCCTATATTATTTTATTGTGTTTGAGGAAAGCACTATTACTGCTAAAATATGCGGGTCAAAGTAGTTATAATATAACCAATGCTCGGCGGGGGTGAGCTGTTTTCAGCTGTTTTCATACTGTATCACGTGACATTTAGTATGAAAACATCTCATCCCCGCCGAGCGTTGCATGCGGGTCGAAGTGGGAACCATCCACTCACCAACTAAAACTATTATCTTTGGAAGTCTTTTGACTGTATGGAAACTATACCAGTAACGGATCTGTGTATTTTTTCGTTTCGACAACACTACCTACAATTGTTACAACTAATAAAACTTAAATCCCGTTTAGACCATTGGCCTATACCACAAAACTTTACAAGCGTACAATTCTACAAAATTGTATAAATTCCCATACAAAAAGTTTGACAATTTTGTAGAATTGTACGCTTGTAAAGTTTTGTGGTATAGGGGCCATATCGCCGGGTTAAAGGCAACCAACCAGTTTTTGCATTTTTTTTATGCCAATAATGGCATAAAAAACTATTTGCTAAAATATGTGTTAAACAAATTAGTTGGTTCTGCCTTTAAACCGGAGATAATTATCGCATACAGTAATACCCCGCTTTACGCGAGAGATGGGTTCCAGAAAAAATCTCGTAAAGCGAATTTCGCGTATATCGGGGACTCGGGGTCTTATAATTCATTACCAAACTCAAGCATTTTCGTTATTTTCGCTTATCTGTAGTACACTTATTTGACGCGAAGCGTAGCGGAGCTGTGGGAGCTCGGCCAATCAAACAGAATTCAAAACACTGATGAATTTGATGAATGTAATTGGTAAATTTTACACAGCTCCGCTCCGCTCTGCGTCAGTGGAGCCGCACCCTAACGCAAAAACTCGGCAAGATAACTACTGTGATTCTGACATTTTTTTGATGTATCTTCAAAGTGGGTGTAAATAAAATAATATTTATTGTTTGAATGTGTTTAATTAACCATCCTTAATATTAAAATGACAATTATGCAACCACCGCATTTTACCGAGAAACATGAAACTTATGATATATTTCTCGTAAAATAATTGGAAAATTTTATAATTTAGGTAAATCCACGTAACTGAAACGAAACTAACGAAATTGTAAATTTTGTCGCCTTTTTATTTATCGACTTATGATTTTGATTTCTAGACATAATAACAGTAAAATTTGCACAGTTAACCCATTCAATGCCGAAGACGCGAATTCGCGTCCTATGTATGCGTAAACGTGATGCCGAGGACGCAAATTCGCGTCCTCGAGTTATTTCTTTTTTTTTGCTAGAAATCAACTGTACATAAAAGCTGATACCAAAATGTTATTTTATTTATGGAGGATAATATTATACCGTCGCTGGTTTCTGGATTCAATGCATTTGTAATTTTCATAATTCTTATCTCGGATGCCGAAGACGAGAATTCGCGTCCTGTGTATGCGTAAACAAGATGCCGAGGACGCGAATTAGCGTCCTTCAAGTGTGAAATAACCTAATGCCGCAGACGCGAATTCGCGTCCTTGAAGTGTGATAATATAACCTAATGCCGCGGACGCGAATTCGCGTCCATTGAAATGTTAACGTGATGCCGTGGACGCGAATTCGCGTCGTCGCGTAGAAGGCGGCGGCGCTGCGTGATAATTAAAAATATGGGGCGTCAGCAATGAATGGGAAAAGCTTTTCCCGAGGTGATTTTTAAGACAAATTGTATACAATTACCGGTTATTAAAACAGACACATTTGTAATACTCAACATTTTCATTTCGGGTGAACAGGAGGCGGATTCCCGTCCCATTGTGTTTATAGGTAAATGTCTTTTACCTATTATCGTAAGTAATTTAATCATGTGTTATATACTTACATTACAAGGGATTGAGACAATTAATAATATAAATTACTACAATTATTTAGATACGCAGTCGTGTTTACGTCCAGGGGTACTAAACATTTTCGACTGTATATTTAGCTATAATAAAACGGGTTGCATTTGATATTTAAAGTGCGAACGAAATAATCAAATAAGATGAGAATTTCTTTTTATCTACTATATACTAGGTGTTGTAATTACTTAGTTACGAATAAAAAAATACTACAAACAATATGGTACAGTCACTTGCGAGTTCATAAATACGCGATTTTACCTTTATAACTTCACTCCTTGTTAAGTCTAAACGGAAAACAAACTTAATGGTTTAATAGTAAGACAGAAGTATCCTTTTGACCCATTCATTGCCGACACGCCGACGCCTGACTTGACCAATTGAACGCGGTGAATAATACCCCTACTTTTAATCTCCCGATGGCTAATCCCCACTGCAACCCCAGGTAAACCGTAAAGGATTGCAAATGGACTCACCTCATTTGCAACTTTATTATTCGCAATTTCTTTCCTCCTATATTTTGTATTGTTTGCGTTGAGTTGACATTCAGTCCTTCGCTTATTTTTTTGATTTTATAAGTTTTTTGAGACTATGTGTTTGTTTGGAACGTTGAGTTTTGCTCCATACTTATTGGACTGTTTTGAAAGATGATGAAGATGTGTTGGAAGTGAATAGTGATTTCTAGGATAACAAGGCTTGGGCGGTGAGTACGAAAATTGTTTATAAAATGTTATAAATTATGTTACACTTAATTTATACTTGTTGGGTGTATAAGGCTTGTTCACAAAGAAAAGTAGCCATCCCAAATCAAATATCCACTGTCTCCTGGCAGGTCTAGGTAGTTCAAACCGCAATTATATTGCCAACTGATTATTCTATTTTATGTGTAAGAATCTAAAATCGTCCGTTTTGCCTTAAGGTGGATCTCCGTGTCTGAGTATGTAATAATATATATGTTATAACGCTCATTATTGTCACATGATTTTAAAATAAGTAAGTACAAGATTGATTACAATTAAGGTATGTGCAATTAAAATATGTAAGTAAGTACAAGACTGATTACAATTATGGCTATGCTATATGCAAATTTTTATCTATCTGTTAAATATTACACTAAATTGTTTACATAACTAATTTTAATATAACAGGACTATTACATTAAAAATCAATATGTAGTTTTAATTCTTCACTCTCGTTCATATTTATTCAAAACCTCTTCTATTTCTTTGAAACAATCCAGTAAGTACTCTTCAGGAATGTTTTCCAAACGCTTTCTTATAGCCACTGCAATCACATTTCGCCTACATGAACAAGAACTCATACGTTGACTTGCCTCTTCATTAATTGCGTGTGGTGTTGTCGTATCCTTCTCTTGAGGGATGTCTTCATCATCACTTGGGAAAGGTGTCATTCGCAATATCCAATTTGTTTTTTTTTTTAAAACGACCGTCATGTTGCCCATGTCTAATACTTTAGGAACATCTTCATTATCTAAAACCAGCAAAATATTAAATATTAGAATGTATAATAGAAACAAGTAAAAACATGTGTTTGGAAGTGTAGTTCTATGTATGGGGAATTCCAAAAATTTATTGTTTTTTTTTTACATTTCTGTATGAAAATCTTAATGCGGTTCACAGAATACACCTACTTACCAAATTTCAACAGTATGGACCTTACAGTTTAGGAATAAAAAGGATGTGACATACAGACGGACAGACAGACAGACATGACGAATTTATAAGGGTTCCGTATTTTGCCATTTGGCTACGGAATCCTAATAATATATGCACGTATTATAAAATGATAACTATATATATATAAACAAAAGGTTGCGAACCACTGTTTTTTTTTAAATATTGATACTAATTTACAAAAACATGTCATTTTATTAGTCTAATAAAATAAGTGTATAATTACTAACAATATATTTACCTATTACCTATCTCTATCTATTATTGGGTCATTTTAGATGTTTTTTCGATGTTACTTTATTTTTCAATTTCGAAAACTTGAATGAGAATTTTATACAGAATTGCGAGCACGTTCGATCCCAATAAGAAAAAAAGTCCTCTCATCTTTTTTCCACTTAGTTACGATTTTTCCATAGACTTTCACGTCCGTAACTCAGTGGAAGTAGCAATAAATGTATGAAAATTATGAGACACTTTTTTTTTCATTATTGGGATCGAACGTGCTCGCGATTCTGTATAAAATACACATGCGATTTCTGAAATTGGAAAAAGAAAACAATATAAAATGACCCTATTAATAACTGAACTGATAACTACTTCACAAAAGAATATAAAAATACTTACCATTTTTGTCCATTATCTAAACACTTGCTTTTAACACTTTCTTTATTATAATCTAACTATACAATAAAAAAAACATATATGCGGCTCAGTCTACGGCTGTCACGTCTATACTGAATACGTTTTCGACAAAAACTGTTTTTAGACGCAAAAACATCACTTACGATGCCGAAAACGCGAATTAGCGTCCTTCAAGTGTGAAATAACCTAATGCCGCAGACGCGAATTCGCGTCCTTCAAGTGTGATATATAACCTAATGCCGCGGACGCGAATTCGCGTCCGTTGAAATGTTAACGTGATGCCGTGGACGCGAATTCGCGTCGTCGCGTAGAAGGCGGCGGCACTGCGTGATGATTAAAAATATGAGGCGTCGGCAATGAATGGGTTAATAAATAAACATGCTAGAAATTGGTCATATAACACTTTTGCGTGGAATTACCCAGATTAGTAGGTATTACATATTTTATTACCTCGGAATAAGAGTCGAAAAGTGGCAGACTAGATTTTTGACTGACTACGTACTGCATTTGAAAATACCTACACATAGGTACACGTAATATTCTAAGTTCTAACTTAGTGAAAGCCATTTTTTTATTGAATACTATGTCATCTGTGATTTTTTCTTAAACGTCGGGTAATACATACACCTAGGGCATCCCAAAGTTATGGGACATGAAGGGGAAGTACCTTAAATATCGTAGATAGTGTATTTTGCTGACAGAAGACTTTATGTTATTTTTAAAATTAAGTATTTCTGCATTCTAAGTTTTTTTTTAATTACATGCTTCACCCGGAAATTGAACCAACTACAGTTTTTTTTCGAATTTTGAACCAAACTTTTTTGGTTATTCTTTAGTTTTAGATAGGTACTATGTTTCTTAAGAAAAATTGTTATTTTTCCATCCATTCTTTCGAATGACATAAAATTACGTAAACATTTTTATTTGTTTTGAAGTAGGTTCGATGCCTAGAAAAAGCAATTTTTTTTGGATTTATTTTGAATACAGTACCTACTATTTAATTTTCAAAATAAAATAAAGTCTTCTTTCATCCAAAATATCCTATCTACGATATTTAAGGTACTTCGCCTTGATATCCGATAACTTTGGGTTGGGACGCCCTGTATATTTTTCATCACACTTGCTATCTAAGCGCGCCATTGTTTGCATGCATAGCGGGAGTAATAGAAATGTCAGTACGTCATTTAATAATAATATTTTGTCTTAAAACTCATTTTTTTGTCGGCAAGTGTGATGAAAAACATTGTGTAGTTCTATGCGATTATTCCGTCGCACAAATCAAGTCATTACCATTCCCAAATTATTGACGAACTGCGTATAAATAGTGGAGTCATTTTCGGTCATCTTGTAGCAGACGCATGTTTGTCTGTTATTCTGGCATAATAGTCTCGTTTGCTTTTATAAAATGGAAAATAAAGTGGTGATGGTAATGAACAATAAAAAATCGCATAGAAACACCGATGTATTGTCTTCTCTGATGAGAAAAAAATTCCAATTGCTGAGTTTTCCAAGAGAATGTTCGCAATTGGAACAAAATACCACAGGATCACATTCGTGCAGCGTGCAATTCATTCTTAGACCGTTTGAAGGCAATAGTTAAGGCAAAAGGCGGTCATATCGAGATAAAATAAATAAAATATATATAATGTCTTATTTTTTTAATACTTATACAAAAATTAATCTAAATTGTAGCTATCTTTAATCACAGTCTTTCGAAATTGGTAACACTTCATATCGATCATCCTGTACATAACAATTTATCACTTTAGACCACTACAATAGTTTAAAGCTTGCTTACATTGCTAAATACTGGTTAAATTCATAAATTAGACCACTACACTAGTTTCAAATTTGCTTACATTGCTAAATACTGGTTAAATTCATAAATCTATGCTCTGTTATCACATTGAAGTATAATTACTAGTAAGTGACTAAGTATACAAATCACAGGGTAAGTCCTACGTTTACGTGTAAAATAGCTAGGCATTTATGTATAAAAAAAAAACAATAACTGAAAATTTACATTAAGTACGTACATTACTATTATTAGTTACTCTTAACTTAATTTGCTTAAAAGGTAAATCATTTTGAAATAACATAGAATTTCAATAATGTTACAATAAGCTTACAAAGTGCAAAATCCTTTCTTCGGCTTTTCACGGAAACATTCGAATTCATATTGCTGTCACAATGAACTTCAGTAGGTATACATTGTATGTACTGAAGCTAATTGAGAGAAGATTAATTCGGGCGTTTCCGTGAAAAGCCGAACAGAAAGGATTTTGCACTAGGTACATCTGTACCTAATTAATCTAATTATTAACCAAAAACTCAAGATGGCACTTGGATGATTGATAATATTTCAGACATTTTCATTGATTTTATTTGTAATAAACAAAGAAAACTATCAATGATAGAGTAACCACCAAGAATTTATTTTGGGTACCTATCAATGAATTATTATCGAAAGCTACAAAACTACAATAGATATAAAATTGAATTTGGAACATTTTTTTGTAAATTTGGAAATTTTGGAACACGTCTTCGATATTGATAAAATGATAAAAATTGGTAGGGTGGTAGAATCGATGATGCTAAGCAAGATGCACCATATTTCCCAAAATGCCCCAAAAAAGTTTTTATAGATTTTTATAAAAACTTCCTGGGACATTTCGGGAAATGTGGTGGACCTAGCAATTTTTCAGCAATCGAAGACGCGATCCAAATGTACAAACTGCAAAGAGAACTGCACTTACTTACCTGGGCAAGCTTATTGTTCGTTTATTTAAAATACACTTCATATCTTCTACCCTCTTCCTTAGATCCTGAAAATAATAAAAATATTAGGTAGGTACATATGTTCTGGGTTTCATTCATACGCGAATCGCATTTTTTAAAGAAGAGGCCTACAAAAACATTATTTATTTATTTATTTCACAAAGGAGATAATACAGAAACATACATGGGGGATAGATATTACAAAAAAAAGTAGGTTACAGTAATGAATAGGTACAGATGTTTCCTAGAACTTATCTCACTAAGAACACAAAAAACCAAACTAAATTACAAATAATAACATAGTAACAAAGCAGCAGTGACTAGGAGGTGATATGCATGGAATTAAATAAAAAGCTATATGTAATTTAGCTGTGGTAGTTTTAAGATAGTGGCTTTAAACTGGGCGCGAGATTTGGAGAATAGGTCGATTTCACAAAAGGATTTATTGTAGCGGTTGCAAAGTCTATACAACGGTACACGCTTCCCAGCGTTGGTCCTTATTTTAGGTAAACTAAAGAGGTGGTTAGATCTCGTTGACTTCGAGGGAGCACGGAAGTGTAATGCGGACAGGAGTTGTGGGCAGTCAATGTCACCAACGCAGATGTCACGCAGCATTACAGCATCGGCTATCGACCGTCTATGCTGAAGAGATAATATATTATATTTGACTAGGAGCTGTTCATAAGAACATCGAGGGCACTTCATTTTAATATTAAGACGTCGCAGAAATTTCTTTTGCACCATTTCAATTTTGTCACAGTAAATATTGTAAAAAGGGTTCCACACAGTTGAAGCATACTCAAGGTTAGACCTGACTAGGGATTGAAATAAACAAAGTAAGCTTCTTTTTATTTTAAAGGGTTTGGTGACACGCATTACAAAACCCAGCATTTGATATGATTTTTTTAGAATATGATCTACATGTGAGTCGAGTATCAGTTTTGAATCCAGAATGACACCAAGATCCCTTATGAGTGAAACGGTTTCCAGTGGGTGGTCATTCAACATGTACGTGTTACGTATTACATTAAGTTTTCGCGAGAATACTATGTGTTTGCATTTGTTGTATGCCAACTGAAGCTTGTTAGTTTTACAGTAATAGTCGAACCTATTCAGATCTTCCTGAATTAAAAGAATGTCCGAGTCCGTGTATAACTTTTTGTAAATTTTTAGATCATCGGCGTACAGTAAAAAATTACAGTGCTTGAAACATAGCGAGATATCATTAATAAATAGATTAAAAAGAAATGGCCCAATTATCGAGCCCTGCGGAACTCCAGATGTGACTGCGATCGGTGCAGAGGCATGCCCATTGACTACAACTGACTGAAAACGGCTTTGGAGGTAGGAGGCAAACCACCTGAGGAGATTTCCTTTAATTCCGTTGAAGGACAACTTTTTTAAAAGCATCAAATGGTCGACTTTATCGAACGCCTTTTGAAAGTCAGTATATATTGTATCAGTTTGTATGTTTACGTCGAGAGATTGAAACAAATAATCTACGAACAGTGCGAGATTTGTGGCCGTGGATTTACCTCTAACGAAACCGTGCTGCTCATGCAAAATGTGATTTTTAAAAACTTTAGATATACAACCATGAACCAGTTTTTCGAAAACTTTCGGGATGCAGGACAAAATAGAAATGGGACGATAGTTTTGTACGTTATCTTTAAGCCCCGACTTATAGATGGGTGTAATGTGTGCTACTTTCCACTGGTCTGGGAATATACCGAGTTCCAAACATTTGTTGAAAATAAGATGTAACGGCAGCGCTAGAGCGCTACACGCACGTTTAACGAAAACAGGACTTAGACCGTCGGGGCCTGGCCCTTTCTTCTCGTCAATTTGTTGCAGGGTTCTGAGAACCTCAAGTCTGGAGAAAGAAAGGTTATTTAAATGACAGACAGTATCTTCAGCGCAGAGCTGTTCGAATGAATCTACGTCGTACGCGTTACTTGAAGTGGGCTCAAAGACTGAACTGAAATAGTCCGCGAACAAATCACAAATTCGTTTTGGGCAATCGGTACTAACATTTTCTAGTTTCATAACTTCGGGGTAACCTTTATTTGGATGCTTAAGGTTAGAAGTGTATTTCCAGAAGTGCTTTATGTTAGAAATTAGTGACTCCTCTGTATTTTTTATATAATCCCTATAACATTTTCGTGTTAAAATCTTAGCCCGAGAACGCAGCAAGCTGAATTCTTGGTAGTCCCTCGGTGATTGATAAATTTTCCATCTGAGTCTAATTTTATGCTTTCTCCTCAGTGTGCTTATTAAGCTCTTAGAAAACCAGATGGGGAAGCGATGGGAGCGCGTTTTTGAAAAAGGGACATGTGATTTTATGATGGCATTAACATGGCTGTAAAATTTGGTGACACATGCTTCTGGGTGCAAGTCGTAAAACTCCGCAACCCAATCTATGGAATTAATTTCAGATGTAATTCTAACATAGTCACCCTTGTAAAAATCATATTTTCGCCTGCGCGAAGGTCGCATGGTTTTTTGATCAGACAAGTCACATACGATTTCTAAGGGCGGGTGATGAGGAACCGCGTCGAGGAGTGGATCAGCGGACATAGTTAATCTGCAATTCTGAACGCTGCCCAAGACCAAATCTAACATTTTGTTATTCTCGTTAAGCACGTAGTTATATTGCTTGAGATTCGCGAAAGCCATGGTACAAGCAAGGAGTTTAGCAACTTCGTTGTCAGTGTTAAGAGGCGAGGCAGGCGGTGCACAGTTATCGTGTTTCCACTGGATGTTTGGTAGGTTAAAATCACCGATTAATAGCAGGGAGCTCGGGCTCAAGTCTAATAAAGCGTCTTGAATACGGGAAAAGTAGGTTTCATACGTGTTACTTCTTGTTGCGGGTGGTATGTAGCACGCGGATAGTAATAAAGAGTTTTTACTATCTGGGAACAAAAGAATAATCTCCTCAAGGTCCTCCGCTTCCAAATCAAGACGTCTCGTTGCAGTGATACCTTTTCTTACCGCAACAAGTACCCCTCCGCCACTTTTTTTCCGAGTCAATCTGAAATTGCGGTCGCGACGAAAAATAACGTATTCATCGGTCAGAATTTCTGCATCGAAAATGGAATCGTTAAGCCAGGTTTCAACCAAGATAATAATGTCATACGTGCACAACAATGAATTTAGTCGTAGGTTATCTAGTTTTGACTTCAAACCACCACAGTTTTGGAAATAAATGGAAAATCTATTAATACCTATGATACACAAACAAGTAGAGTGTAAATTATAGTTTGAAATATGTAGCGCCCAGTGATATGAATATAGTTGCATATGACACAGGAAGTTGTGAAAATATAAACGAGATAAACCACGATGACAGAGTAGTGATAAACTAGTCAGATCTTAAATAAATCGGTATCATTACGAATGTGCAGGACACGAGCATCGTCAGTTTTCCGTAGTAGGATGTTAGCATTCTTGACCCAAATGTACTTATAGCCTTTTTCTTTAGCTATGTTCCGAGCTTTTCCAAAGATGATCTTCTTCTGCAGTGTGAGATGTTCATTGATATAAAAACGCCGTGTGTCGACTACTGCAGCGGCGTTACTTTGTGGTAGCAACTCGGCGGTGGTAAGATTTCGGCGGGAACGAGCCGCGGCAATGACGTCGTCGCGGAGCCGGCGGGTGGTCAGTTGCAGAACTATATTTTTGGGTCGATCAGTGGCGGAGTTGTGAGCTGTACGATGTATCGCCTTGATTTTTTCAGCGGAGAGCTCGATACCGAGCAAACGTCCTATATCACCAGCCATCTGGATCAGGTTTTCTCCCCTTTTTTCTGATATGTTTTGTATTTCCACGTTACACGAGCGCGCTGATTGTTCCATGTCGTCAATTTTTTCTTTTAAGTCCCCCAGATCCTTGCGGAGTAACTCATTTTCGGCCCTTAATGAAGCATCATCGTGTGAAAGTGGTGAAGAATCTAGTTTCTGCTCCAGTTTGGTTGGGTTCACTTCACATGTGTCAATCCGCAAGGTAAGGGCCTTTAAGTCTGCTTTTAGAGTATCTTTAACCTCCTGAACAGCATTTTGAATATCCTCGCGCCATTGCTCGCTCAAGGACTTAAATTTTAAATCTAAATATTCTGTGAGCGCATCGTTATCAATATTTAATATGGATGCTCTAGCCCCTATTAGGGTTGGCTTAGGCGAATTACTGGAGCCTAGTTGCTTCTTACTTTTACACGCTGGGCATTTCCATTTAATTTTGTTCATGGGTAAAATTTTCTTATAATCTTCTACTGATAAATCAGCGCACCAGTAATGCATGTTTACTAAGCATGACGTGCATTTGATGGCCTCCTTGTCCACTAGACTCTTGGGACACTTACCACACTCCATACTGCACGATGCGTTATATGAAGGAAGGCAAATTATATATAAATTCCAAAACAAAGTTTCCCGTAACACTTTGACCTCTCCGAGGGTCGCGCCGCAGGCGAACACTCTACTCGTCGGTAATCTATGAGCTCGATATCAGAAGCGCGGGTTGTGCCCAGTTACTGTTGACCTCTGACGCGGCGGACATTTCGGGAAATGTGGTGGACCTAGCAATTTTTCAGCAATCGAAGACGCGATCCAAATGTACAAACTGCAAAGAGAACTGCACTTACTTACCTGGGCAAGCTTATTGTTCGTTTATTTAAAATACACTTCATATCTTCTACCCTCTTCCTTAGATCCTGAAAATAATAAAAATATTAGGTAGGTACATATGTTCTGGGTTTCATTCATACGCGAATCGCATTTTTTAAAGAAGAGGCCTACAAGAACATTATGTTGCGTTATTGTTCAATGTCCATGTAATTATTGTAAATAATATGAACTAAGTGAGTAGACCGTACCCGTTGTTTCTTCGGGCACATTACAATGCTCGCCGGTTTCCATTTCCGTTCACATTCGATTCGTTCTTCTAGAGTGCGCGATGCTTGTTGCGACTGCTCGATTGCAGCCTGGAAATATACAACTATTAACTGAGATACAATCAGACTAAAATTATTGTATTAAGAGAATTATGCTAGCAGTTTGAATATAATTCAAAATTAAATACAATCTACAGATGTGGTGCACAATCCTCGTTCCATCGCATTTTTACGGATATGCCCGAACTCACATTACTAACACAATAAACTTCAATGAAGTTGTTTGAGACAGAAATATAATATGTTTAAAAGTATCCGTGAAAATAATTATGAAGGAAAAAGATTATGCACTACTGTACCTAATTTTTACTATGTGTGTGTGTGTGTATATAATTGTAAGTAAGTAATGGTTAGAGCTAGAGTACTCACCGCAACCTCTTTTAAGCTATTGTCCAATGATTTTCGCATGTTCATCATCTGCGTATATTCTCGAATAATGCTATTACGTCGCGCTTGGGCTTCTACTAGTTGTAAGCGCGCTTGCATTCTGGCTCTCATACTGGCTTGCACTAAAAATAAACATTTATTAGATTAATTAGTAAATAATACTTATTGCAAATATCATTAGATTCATTAGCGTAGACGACAGCGCCATGTAATAACGTGATTTTTCCATCTTCTCATACTTTTGTACTTCCAAATGATATGGCTATGACTTAAGTCAGAGTACTGCATAGGTACTCCTGTCCGTATATTTACTGTATGTAACAAGAAAAGAAAACATCGAAAATGAACATGCCGTGTAAAGCGCTATCTATCGACAAATTCACACACTAACTTCCGTCCTACATTCATGTCCGCGACCTAAAATATGTGATATGGATTTTTGAAATAGATTTATCTAGTATAGCTTCCCAGGAAAAAAATGTGTGTAAAAATTGTATCCTGTAAACTTTTTATCCTTGGCGTGCTATCGAAAAATACGAAAAAATTATGAATCATGGCTTATTTAATACAAGGTACTTGCTATGCATACTCTATAATAAATCTATTTCGAACAATTTCGGCCCAGCCGTTTTTGAATAACTACGGAACCCTGCACTAAGTATGGCCAGACATTCTCTTGGGCGCGCTTTTTATAGTTCTATTAGGTGATTCAAATTAGTATGAAACCCTTGGTGAATAAATCAAATGGACTCGCACTTGACCAGGGATTTTTAACTTTTTTATTATGGTGTGCTTATTTGTGGTCTGTACAGAGTGTGTATTTTATACGGGCAAATATTTGTAATGATTTTTCTAAAGTGCAACCCAACACCAATGTATGCCGTCCAACTGACATGACACTCGTATGACGTTTAGATATTTATGTCTATGTCTACGTTAATTAATGTGGCTACCACTGGATGCAATACATTGCGTGCTCAATTATTTTGTATGAAAATAAAAACGGGTTCCCTAGGTCCTATAGTAATCGCCATGAAAATATTCGCGCGTGTCAAATACACACGCCGTATACAAATCTATGGACCTACATAGAGCTTTAAATTGCAGTGTAAAAAATATTAACAAAACAAAGATAAATTAATTCCAGATCTAGAATCCTTAATAGAGCTTTTAAGTATATGTAAAAAATATAAAATAAGCCGTAATATAAAATTGCAAGTACCTACCCAATTATCTCTCTTAATTATAAGACAAAATTTTACAAGCGTGATTTAAAATTGTATCTACTTAAAATTAAAATAAAGCCCTGCTTACCATTATTCGTGACCGTCCTCTGCCATCTTGCCAGCGTCTCATTGATGGCCTCCAGCGGAGTTGGCTCCCGAGGCTCCGATACATCCTTAAACATAAACGAAGTATTATAAATTAAATATTAGATGTCATATACCAAAGAAAAACGACCAAGATCACCTAACGTCCGAGGTGGGGATCGAACCCACGTGCTCAGCTTTCGCGGCTGATGCCTGCACCCCTCGGCCACCCGGTCTTAGCAACCACCGGTCAATTTTCTATGCAATCCCTTACAAGGCTAGGCGCCTTTGACCATTCTCTAAGGGCAAGCAATACATACCTTCACCTCCTATTAGAATACTTTACAGTTTTCTAGAATAGCTAGAGAGAGCTGATGCTGCCATCTATTGAGCGTATTGTGAAAACACAAATCAAATTATTTATTAACTAAATATTTTTATTTGTACTTTTTATTTTTCCCCACTAGTTTCAAGCAGCAAAACCGCTATGTTTGAGTTGTTGAGGTGAAAAATATATTTTCCCCACACTAGCTCGGAAACACCTACTTCCCTCACTGATTTCAGTGAGGGAAGTTGCATTTTAATCACTTGTGAAGGAAGTAAATTGACAGATGAACCGTGAAACGTTCAAAACCATGGAACGTCAAACGCTGATATGGCTATGATTCGCTGATTATTTTTTGAGGGACACCATGAAAATTTTATCATACACCAGATTATTTCATTTATTCAAGATAATAAATTAGATTTTTATTATTTCATAAAAACCTATTGCAAAATCTTATCATATTGGACAAAAACCAGATAGTATACTTTTACATTCAGAACGCAACCCGCTAACACTGACGTCTTGTACGTCAATGTTGCCAACTTATAAAAAAATACTAGAATGTACAGTTTTTTAACGAAAGTTTCCAATGTAATATCTTACCAAAAAGTAGGCAATTTAAGTTTACCTCACACATTTTTAAAAATGATTTATGTTTTAGCTGCCGGATACAGATTTTATACTTAAACATCATAGAAATTTTGACAATTTAATTAATGTCGGTAGGTTTCATTGTAATTATAAAAAAAATCTAGTCATATAGACCTAGTCAATTACTAAATTAAGTTAAACTTAAAAGTCTAAAATATAAGAAAAAATTGCAATTTATACAAGTTACAACATTAATTGATCTCATAACTATTATATTTTTATTATAGTATGTTGCTGTAGTTAAATACTAAAAAATATATTTTGTTATTATAGGTAATACTAGAACTACTCTAAGTTATTTAATAAAGACTGATCTGTTGCATTTATTGTTTTTTTTACACGTTCGTAGCTGCTTCCTCGCTTTAGTGTGGGGAAAAATGTTGTGTTGCACATGGGAGCAAAGTTTGTTTAATTATCGTGCCTTGAAACCCTCGCAACGCTCGAGATTCCATTTATAAACCACTCGCTTCGCTCGTGGTTCAACTATGGAATCTCTCGCTAGCTCGGGTCTCAATATTGGCACGATGATTAAACAACCACTTTCCTCCCTTGTACAACAAATAACTATTTCCAATTGAGAATAGTTAGGGAACACTACTATAAGTAGTATGATTTGTTACACTCTGTATAAAAAACTATTATTAAAAAGGGGTATCGATATTTGTCGACATTGCCATTATACTAATAATAGAAATGTATTTTAAAACCAAAAAATAAATTTTAATTTTTGAAATTTAATTAATTTCACATACAGCCAGTACCAGTAGTATTAAAAACTCACCATGATTTCCACGGTGCTATCCGGCTCGCAGTACTCGATTTCGTCGGCAATGATATTGGGCATCATCATTGTATATAACTTGGTAACACTTTTACACGGAATTCGGAAGACCCGGACAAGCACACTGTGTAAGCCACAACTTGGTAATGAGCAAATTTAAAATATCTGCCAACTTCTGACTAACCATTCCGTCGTGGAGGGGAGGGAGGTCAGGAAGGGGTAGTTTTGTACGTAGTTCATGTCTTAAGAATATGTTAACTAATATGACACTAATGAGCCTTACAATAAGGTTTAAAATCGCACGTTATAATATTATAATGGGTTTAACCAGGTAAACTCACTATCTCATTAAGAACCTTAATTCCTATGATCTTTTCTACAGCTTTAAAAGCTGTGATTAAGGCACGATGTGCGTAATCAACGCTAATAATGAAAGAAGTATCTGTAAATTCTACAATAATGAATTTAATAAGGAAATAATACATTCCCGACATTGTCTTCATATTTATTACAATAATTATTCAAGTGATGACCATGAGCCGCCGCCGCGTTATTAACGCGGATTTAATTTTTATCCATCCCGCTCTTACTCGTACTTACAGTTATGTGCATAACAGTATGTATTTTCTAAAGACTAATTACAGAGTAAGGTACTAAGTACAGGTGAGTCTTGGTTTGCCATTTAAAAAAGCAAAATCATCAAAGCCTGAATCAAGTAAGCAAAGCGACTATAGTCCGTTATGATACGATCGAGTGTGCTAAGTTGACAATTACTTACACTCAAGGCGGTATTTTGTAGCGAGTGTAGTGATCAATGCACACGAGTTTCATACGACGTTTTCCAACACACTTGCAAGGAAAAACCGAACTAAAATTATTGTACTGTAATTTTACTTTCACTTGTCTCTAGGTAATTACTACTTACTTAGCGACGTATAATCCCAAATTTACGTTGATTTCTTTCAGATAATGCTCATTATTTGATACTTGTTATTTTCTCGAAGTTCACATTTTACAATTATAAGTAATAAAATAACAAAAAACACAACAACTTGTAGAAAATGTTAGTCTGGAATGTAATTTTATGCATTAAGTCCTGATTACAAAAAAAATGCTGTGTCTACCAAGACACATATGATTTAGTCAGACAGACGCACTATTTGAAAATAATTTTCAAAAAACGGAACTTAAAAATCTTTTTATTTGTGGCTTCAACGCTCATTACAGTGAAATAAGGAACCAAAATCTTTAAATTACGAAAAGTGTGAATACTTATCCAGTAAACCAGAGGACTTTTACTAAACATGAAAGTCGTTTTTCGGGACCAGTAGGTATAAGGTGTCCTCTTCGTGGATAAAAGGTTGTCCATTAATTAAGGGACACCCTGTACTTATAGGCCACTTGTTTATACCACCCACGAGACCATTTTCCTTCAAAAGTCCGGGTTTCGAAATATTACTCAAATTCGAATAGTTTGACAGATATCCATGGACTGAGACAAGCATTTGGTTTTGGATACTAGGTATGTTATCCAACCAGTGGGCCTATGATGGTTGAGTTTTTGTCGCTTATCGAGACGAGTGTTATTTGCTGCATTATAACGTGACAGCAATTTTTTACCGCTACAAAAAAGGATATAATCCCGACCACCAAAGTCTACATGGGTCTACTAGGTATATGATAGTCAGTTTTTATCGTTTATCGTAATCGTTTCGTGATTTATTTTGCGGTTACAAACAAATGATATATGTCAGCTTAAAGTTTAAAAATCAATTATTTATAATATATTATCGTAAGCACAAAGCAATAAATGATAAAAATACTTGGTTTATGTAATTTACTATTTTTATTTTCCAGTTTCGTAAAAAAATGTTAATGTTAAGGCCTACCTCCAGGCGCAGTTGGTATCAAACTTACTTACTAACTTACTGGTTACTTCTTCAATGAGATGAGAGCCCGCACCAAAGGTTTCTTCAGGTTTCATCATTTTTCTTGAATTTGCGGTCACACATAGCGCAAAGCATTTTGGTGATTGATGGCGTATGGCGTCTTCGTCATTAAAATAAATTCGTCGTGGCTTGCCATTTCTATGAGATCTTACTTTTTCGAAATACAAACTAAACTTTGGCAGATGTCAGTAGTCACTACGTCAACTGTCAAAAATAGTCGCACAGTGATTTCAAATCGAGTGGGTGGGGGCACTCGTAAAGCGATATCATAGGTATGACAATTCTAGTCACCGGTGACATTTCAAAAATACGGACTTAAGGGAAATCACTTGTTTTCGGTGAGAATAAGTCACTGGTGACATTCAAAAATTGATCCCCAGTATACAATATCATTTAGCATGATTTTTTATGGTTTCCATTCGTAACATTGAACATCGATTATTTCCAGAATATTGGGGTTACCAAACGAGGCATAAGCGGTTGCGAATCTTTAAGCCCTCGTATACCTTAACGTGGATCCGCGTATGGGAAAAATATTAGAAACAGTCATTTGTCAACAAGACAGCGAAGTAGATTTTTGCTTCGAGTGTCGACGTTGACTCCCAAGCAAGCGAAAGATTATATAATTGTTATTGTTGTGTTAATAAAATACATTTTCACCTCTGCGGTTTTGCTGTTTGAAACTAATGAGCAAAATGCAATTTTGCTGCTCGAATGAAAAAATCTAACTTTTTAATTTTCCGTGTCGTTTCTTAGTCGCAGGTCATCTTTTTATACTGCGGGATGTAATGCAAACTTTGAACGTTTCAATTTCACTATATTCGTCGCTTTTTAGGGTTCCGTAGCCACAATGGCAAAAACGGAACCCTTATAGATTCGTCATGTCAGTCTGTCACAGCCGATTTACTCGGAAACTATAAATGCTACTAGTGATGAAATTTGGTAAGAATATGTGTTGTATGGACCGCTACAAAATTATGATACTATATTGTAAAAAAAAATTGGGGTAGGGACCCTCCATATATGTAACTGAGGGATATAATTTTTTTTTTAGATGTATATAAGCGTGAGAGGTATCAATAGAAAGGTCTTTGAAAATGATATGCAGGTTTAAATGTCACATTTTTATTTAAGCCAACCGTTTTCGAGATATCAGCTGTCAAAGTCTGAAAAATGTGTCCCCCCCCTCTATTTTTTAAACTACGTGGTATACAATTCTAAAAAAAATATGTTATGCATATTAATAAACTCTATCAACGATTTTTGGTTTGATTAAATTATCTCTTATAGTTTTTGAGATAGGTTGATTTAACTGTATTTTTATAATGATAATGGTACGGAACCCTTCGCGCGCGAGTCCGACTCGCACTTGGCCGGTTTTTATTCTTTTTACCGAAAAAAGAGATACTTAGATATAAAATATGTCGCTAGTAGACGCTAATTTGTAGCGGATCTTCTATCCATAATCCATACTTCTACGTAATTTACGTGACTTACTTACATCCTATTACTTATGCAAATGTTAAGTATCACTAAATAAAACAATGAAAACGGATAAACTCGCGTATATTAACTAATTTTAACTTCATTCCGACGTTTCGAACACTTTACAGGGTTCGTGGTCTGCGGATGTCCGCGAGTTAATCCGTTTTCATAGTTTTATTTCATGAGTAATCCTCGCGGTAACCGAAGAAAATATTAAGTATCACTAATTAATTACCTAGCGTAGTATTGAATAAATTCCTTATAACTCTTTGTTTTATTAATCTTTATTAACTATTTATCTATCTTTATTACGATTACTATTACGATTCTAATTAGTAGGTATTTTAAATTAGATATGTTTTTAAATGATCACTACCTTTGTAAGAAAACCAATTGAGTGCATTACATTCATTATTTATTATTATTAACGACAATTTATTATTGGTCATTAACTAATTGCAAAACATACGAAGCCAAAATAACAAAACATGTGTACATTTATGTTTCATGTTCCACAACGTAAAATAGAACCAGTGATTAAGTACCGATTTGGTTGAACAAAATATTCCTAACTTCTTTAAGTTAGAGAGTTTGATCACATTCAGTCTTTCGGAGGATTTTTTCTCCTAGTAGGTTGAGTTGGGCAGCTAAAAAATGCGTGTGTGGTATTTTAGACTACTCACTATTGATATAAATATGACACTAATCATAACCACAAGGCACAAGAATAATATTTAAACAAATTGCCTTAAGTAAATGATAAGTCGTTAATTTAAGTGTATTACCTACCAGGGCGACCCTTTTGTAGATAAGAAATATACCAAAAAGTTGCACGTGCAAAGTTGCAAACAATAGTATGTGAGCAACAACATAATTGACCACACGTGGTAATTTTACTGATAAATTTGGTAGCTCAAGCTTTACCTGGTACACCTTTTGTTTGTGAAGTTGAAAGAAGTAGCCGCATGAGCCGCATCGTTTTGTATTGTTTTGTTATAGATAAGCGGGTGTTTTAGTCTGAATCCTTCAAGATTTTAGTAAATTCCACAAACCTTTAAATTCGGATTACGTGTTAGTTACTAATAAGATTGCTGTTGTTCTCCTTGCGAGTCGAATTTCAGACTCAATATACGAAAGAAAAAAACCTAAATATACCAACGCTAAAGGTTGGATTCGAACAAAACAACAGCTTTCGCGGCTGATGCCTAAACCACTCGGCCACTCCTCCAGACTGGTTAAGGCATCAGCCGCGAAAGCTGAGCACGTGGTATCAAACATCACATTTCAATTCATATCCATAGTAGTGTTACTACTTAAATAACAATATTTAGAAAAACGATTTGATTTATTCGACAAAAAAATATTTATTTTTGATGTTGTAACTGTAACGCTGGTTTTATGCAAAATTTTTGGTTAAGTTAGTGGGTGGGCGTGAACTCCCACTTGACACGTTTGGACTGGTACCATTTACCTAGTTAAATATAAGTAAACTGTATCACCGGTCAAGTACCTAGTCAACTTAATATGTGTTTATATTACACGTGGTAACAGTTAAGCTCTTTAGTCAACCCGAGATGGACTATCAACAGCGCGTTCGTTCGAGTCGGTAATTACATTCGTATAAAGCAAGGTTTTAAACGAACTGCGTTTAATATATTCTTTAATGAACTTCACTGTAGTGTCTTCCGACCACTTCGAAATTTTCGAAAAAGATATATATTATAGGTTTCTTAGTCGAAATATTCAAAGTAGGCTTCTGACCGTTTTCGGCAACGGCGACTGCTTCAACTCCTTTGTTGGAGTTGGAGCTCATGTGCTCTCGTGTTGCTGACGTTAAGTATTCAAAAAAACCGGCCAAGTGCGAGTCGGACTCGCGCGCGAAGGGTTCCGTACCATTATCAATTTATTATTTAAAAAATACAGTTAAATCAACCTACCTCAAAAACTATAGGAGATAATTTAATCAAACTAAAAATCGTTGGTAGTTTTAGAGTTTATTAATGTGCATAACATATTTTTTTAAATTTTATATCGCTTAGTTTAAAAAATAGACTAGACACACATTTTCACATGACGAATCTGTAAGGGTTCCGTTTTGGCCATTTTGGCTACGGAACCCTAAAAAAGATAATTAACTCACGACTCACGAACATGCAATTGCAACCGCTCCGCCAAATTCATACAGTTTACTAATAGGTATTTAACTAAATCGTACCTGTCCAAACGTGTCCAGTGGTAAGTCACGCCCACCCACTTAACCGAAAAATAGACGGAATTCTAATCTAAATACTTGCTAAAGTGCACACTAAATATAAATTTGTAACTTATTACTAAATTCATTGTTTACACGCTCTAGGTCGCTTAAAGTTAAGTTAAAATTTAGTTAATTACTTGACAACTTAATACGTGTGAACCGGCCGTTTACAAGTAATACAAGATTTTATCTTCTTATGCCTTCCTTATGCATAATATACTCGTTTACTGTAAACAAAATTCATGGATAAGTTTTTTTATCAGAAAAATTTAAAAATATTTCGATAGTTCTTATTTTATAAATAAATTAATTTTTTTCTTTTCAGTTGTATTTTTTCTTCTACGTGGGGTTTCCGGTGGTCAAGAATAATGAATCGCCTGATAAGGATTTATACCTGGTGCATAATACACTGTTAATTTGAAACCAATCCGATAACTACCCGAACAACTGACCCGCATACTGCACTTATTTTATCAGTTAATAAGGGTTACTTACTTACTTTAAAATATATATAAGTAGGTACTATAGGTAGGTACTCTACGTTGCTGATTATCAATGTTATTCTGGCGAAGTCATTTGTTTCTTATAGAGCTATCTTCAGTTCTTCACAAAATACTTGACTAAGGAAAAATGTTGCAGGTGTTGCATTTGTGAATCTGCTATAACTATCCGAATTATTCGAATCGTCAGATAATACAATATCAAAATTGTGTATCTCTACAACACGGGTAGGTAAAGTACTTACAGCATTAGTACACAAATTATTGGAATCATAAGCACGGACGTATAATACAAACCCAAAGCCTTAGCATAAGATTAGTTGGTATCCTAATACACTGCTATGTCCCATTGTTTCAGTTATTGGTCGAAATTGGATAACGACTTGTAAACACATATTGCAAATTAAGTTAGTATTAAGTTGACTAGGTACTTGACAACTTAATACGTTTGCACCAGTGATACTGTTTACTGATATTTATTTAACTAAATGGCACCAGTCCAAACGTGTCAAGTGGGAATTCACGCCCACCCACTTAACCGAAAATTTTGCATAAAACCAGCGTTACAGTTACATTACAACATCAAAAATAAATATTTTTTTGTGGAACAACTTAAATCGTTTCTCTAAATATTGTTATTTAAGTAGTAACACTACTATGGATATGAATTGAAATGTGATGTTTGATACCACGTGCTCAGCTTTCGCGGCTGATGCCTTAACCAGTCTGGAGGAGTGGCAGAGTGGTTTAGGCATCAGCCGCGAAAGCTGTTGTTTTGTTCGAATTCAACCTTTAGCGTTGGTATATTTAGGTTTTTTTCTTTAGAATATTGAGTCTGAAATTCGACTCGCAAGGTGAACAACCGCAATCTTATTAGTAACTAACACGTAATCCGAATTTAAAGGTTTGTGGAATTTACTAAAATCTTGAAGGATTCAGACTAAAAAACCCGCTTATCTATAACAAAACAATACAAAACGATGCGGCTCATGCGGCTACTTCTTTCAACTTCACAAACAAAAGGTGTACCAGGTAAAGCTTGAACTACCAAATTTATCAGTAAAATTACCACGTGTGGTCAATTATGTTGTCGCTCACAAACTATTGTTTGCAACTTTGCACGTGCAACTTCTTGGTATATTTCTTATCTACAAAAGGGTCGCCCTGGTAGGTAATACACTTAAATTAACGACTTATCATTTACTTAAGGCAATTTGTTTAAATATTTTAACATTGATTCGTCATCTAATACCCAAAGGCCATAGGTATATATATCTAGTTTTGGAATACTAAGAGTGAAATCAATGTTTAATAATGAAAGTTTCTTGTTCGTTACATTTCAAATTGGTTCATTTATGAATCAATTTATATCAATAGTGAGTAGTCTAAAATAACACGCACGTATTTTTTAGCTGCTCAAACTCAAGCTACTAGGAGAAAAAATCCTCCTAAATACTGAATGTGATCAAACTCTCTAAGAAGTTAGGAAAGTTTTGTTCAACCAAATCGTTACTTAATCACTGGTTCTATCTTACGTTGTGGAACAAGAAACATAAATGATCACATGTTTTGTTATTTGGGCTTCGTATGTTTATAATAAGCAATTAGTTAATGACCAATAATAAATTGTCGTTAATAAATAATAACTGTAATACACTCAATTGGTTTTCTTACAAAGGTAGTGATCATTTAAAAACATATCTAATTTAAAGTACCTACTAATTAGAATCGTAATAGTAATCGTAATAAAGATAGATAAAGAGTTTATCAAGATTAATAACACAAAGAGTTACAAGGAATTTATTCAATACTACGTTAGGTAATTGATTAGTGTTTGTCAGCCTCCGTAGCCTAGTTGATAGTGACCCTGCCTACGAAGCTGGAGGTTCCGGGTTCGAATCCCGGCGAGGGCATTATTTGTGTATTTGTTTATCACAAATATTTGTTCCTTGGTCATGGCCGTCTATGTATTTAAGTATCGATATGTATCTATCTATTATATATATCGTCGCCTGATACCCACATCACAAGCCTTATGAGCTTACCGTGGGACTAGGTTGATTTGTGTAGGTAAGATGTCCCAAGATATTTATTTATTTATTTATTCATTTTATTAGTGTTGTTACATTTGCAATAATTAATAGGATGTAAATTACGTAGAAGTATGGGTAAAAGATCCGCTACAAATTAGCGTCTACTAGTGACATATTTTATTTCTAAATAAAAATTTTTCATTCGAGCAGCAAAATTGCATTTTGCTCACTAGTTTCAAACAGCAAAACCGCTGAGGTGAAAATGTATTTTATTAACACAACAATAACAATTATATAATCTTTCACTTGCTTGGGACTCAACGTCGAAAATCTACGAAAAATCTACTTTGCTGTGTTGTTGACAAATGACCGTTTCTATTATTTTTCCCATACGCGGATCCACGTTAAGGTATACGAGGGCTTAAAGATTCGCAACCGCTTGTGCCTCGTTTGGTAACCCCAATATTCTGGAAATAATCGGTTCAATGTTTTGAATGGAAACCATAATAAGTATTTTTGTCGTTTATTGCTTTGTGCTTACGATAATATATTATAAATAATTGATTTTTAAACTTTAAGCTGACATATACGAGCCCCGATGCATATGTTCTCGTCCAGTTAGACAGTTTTACGAGATTATCCCGTTCATCCGGGGGAAAAGGTTTAGAGACAAAACCTTCACTATTCAATAGTAGTACTAAAGTAGTTTCTTTGAGTATAAAATATTTGGACTTAATAAATCAGAATAAAAAAAACTATTTTACGAGAGGTATTTTTTTAAATTTTTTCCACCTTTTTTAATTATGTAAAAAATCAATTAATGTAAAGAACGCCATTAATATTAAAGATGACATGGTACACCTGATGCACTGCGAATTTTGCGTCAAGCTTATTAAGCGCGGAATTACGGTGGTGAACGAAAATATAATTTAGACACTGGTTTGTTAAAATCGATTTATTAAACAACAAAAGCGTACTTCAGATTGTTGTGTCTCTTGAAATGTAGTACATTAACCATGACTAACGTTCATACAATTTATCATTAGCATAATGTGATCATTTTTAAAATATTCAAAAATTTGTAAAAATTGTTTCGAACTAGACGAACTCCACTGCATCGGGGCTCGTATCTTCTGTTTGTAACCGCGAAAGTATCACGATACGATTACGGTAAACGATAAAAACTGACTCTCCTATACCTAGTAGACCCATGTAGACTTTGGTGGTCGGGATTATATCCTTTTTTGTAGCGGTAAAAAATTGCTGTCACGTTATAATGCAGCGAATAACACACGTCTCGATAAGCGACAAAAACTCAACCATCATAGGCCCACTGGTTGGATAACATACCTAGTATCCAAAACCAAATGCTTGTCTCCGTCCATGGATATCCATCTAAATATTCGAATTTGAGTAATATTTCGAAACCCGGACGTTTGAAAGGAAAATGGTCTCGTGGGTGGTATAAACAAGTCCTCTGGTTTTCTGGATAAGTATTCCCACTTTTCGTAATTTTAAGATTTTGGTTCCTTATTTGACTGAAATGAGCGTGGAAGCCACAAATAAAAAGATTCTTAAGTTCCGTTTTTTGAAAATTATTTTCAAATAGTGCGTCTGTCTGACTAAATCATATGTGTCTTGGTAGACACAGCATTTTTTTTTGTAATCAGGCCTTAATGCATAAAATTACATTTCTGACTAACATTTTCTACAAGTTGTTGTGTTTTTTTTTAATGCGTAGGTATAATTGTAAAATGTGAACTTCGAGAAAATAACAAGTATCAAATAATGACCATTATCTGAAAGAAATCAACGTAAATGTGGGATAATACGTCCCTAAGTAAGTAGTAATTACCTAGCGATAGTAAAATTACAATACAATAATTTTAGTTCGGTTTTTCCTTGCAAGTGTGTTGGAAAACGTCGTATGAAACTCGTGTGCATTGATCACTACACTCGTATCATAATTCATAACGGACTATAGTTGCTTTGTTTACTTGATTCAGGCTTTGATGATTTTGCTTTTTTAAATGGCAAACCTAGACTCACCTAGGACCTGTTTCTTAAAACAAATTTGACACCGTAATTAGTCTTTAGAAAATATTTACTGTTATGCACATAACTGTAAGTACGAGTAAGAGCGGGATGGATAAAAATTTAATCCGCGTTAATAACGCGGCGGCAGCTCATGGTCATCACTTGAATAATTATTGCAATAAATATGAAGACAATGTCAGAAATGTATTATTTCCTTATTAAATTCATTATTGTAAAATTTACAAAGACTTATTTCATTATTAGCATTGATTACGCACATCGTGCCTTAATCACAGCTTTAAAGCTGTAGAAAAGATCATAGGAATTAAGGTTCTTAATGAGATAATGAGTTTACCTGGTTTAAACCCATTATAATATTATAACGTGCGATATTAAACCTTATTGTAAGGCGCATTAGTGTCATATTGGTTAACATATTCTTAAGACATGAACTACGTACAAAACTACCCCTTCCTGACCTCCCTCCCCTCCACGACGGAATGGTTAGTCAGAAGTTGGCAGATATTTTAAATTTGCTCATTACCAAGTTGTGGCTTACACAGTGTGCTTGTCCGGGTCTTCCGAATTCCGTGTAAAAGTGTTAACAAGTTATATACAATGATGATGCCCAATATCATTGCCGAAGAAATAGAGTACTGCGAGCCGGATAGCACCGTGGAAATCATGGTGAGTTTTTAATACTACTGGTATTATTGCAAGTGAAATCAATTAAATTTCAAAAATTAAAACTTATTTTTTGGTTTTAAAATACATTTCTATTATTAGTATAATGGCAATGTGAACAAATATCGATACCAATTTTTAATAATATTTTTTTATACAGAGTGTAACAAATCATACTACTTATATAGCCCACCTAACGAAGACCAAAAGCTGCCTCTCGGGGGAAATAACTCGTGTATAAGCGAATTTTGGCATAGTTGTAGGGAATGGTGTTTTAAACCACATACTAATAGTACTGGTGGTTAGGGGTGGAGCTAAGGGGGGGAGGGGGGTGTAAAGGTCCTTATTTTTAATTTTTCGTTAATAATTCGTAAACCGTGGCTTATAGCAAAAAATGTTCTAGTACATAAGTAATCTACATAAAATTCTCTACAAAAAAGATATACGCATGTTGCCTCTGGGATCACTGTGTCATGAGATAAGAAAGCAAGAAGATGGACAATAAAGAAATAAACACGTTTGTTTAAGTAGGTATAGCACATACAGGATGCTCGCGAGCATTCCAAAAGATTTTAATGTTGAATTCCTGACCATATTTAGAGTCTTTAATGTTATGTAAAATTTCCTGGATTCGGCTTGGTTTCAGAGATAATCAACCTTTTTTTCGAAATAAGTTTTTCGACGTAACTCGTCATACAACTTCTTTTTGATTGCAATGCTACCACAATGTGTTTTAATATTACCACACCTTTTGCCTGGCAATCAAAAAATGGGAATAGACTTGACGAAATAACCTGTCCCAAAAAAAAAAATTTAAATAAATAACTTTAACAGATTGTTGTTATGATAAAAAGTACTGGAAATGTAAAATAGTATTCAAAAAGTGTAAAAAAAAGAGAAAAAAAATTTTTTTTGGTGGTATTTCACATTAGGTCTCATAATATTCTTTGTTTGTTTTGATGTCTAGAATGCATAGTTAAAATCTTTTGACGATGATTATAAGAATATTTTAGATTTAGAAGATAATTAGGAATTTTATTTTTACAAATAAGTATACAGGGCGCGCCCGGGCGCGAGCATTCCAAAAGATTTTAAGTATGCATTCTAGATATCAAAATAAACAAAACTGATTATGACACCTAATGTCAAATACAACCAAAAAAAAAATTTTTTTTTCTCTTTTTTTTACACTTTTTGAATACTTTTTAACATTTCCAGTACTTTTTATCATAACAACAATCTGTTAAAATGATTTATTTGAATATTTTTATTAGGACAGGTTATTTCGTCAAGTCTATTCCCATTTTTTGATTGCCAGGCAAAAGGTGTGGTAATATTAAAACACATTGTGGTAGCATTGCAATCAAAAAGAAGTTTTATGACGAGATACGTCGAAAAACTTATTTCGAAAAAAGGTTGATTATCTCTGAAACCAAGCCGAATCCAGGAAATTTTATATACATTAAAGACTCTAAATATGGTCAGGAATTGAACATAAAAATCTTTTGGAATGCTCGCGAGCATTCTGTATGTGCTATACCTACTTAAACAAAAGTGTTTATTTCTTTATTGTCCATCTTCTTGCTTTCTTATCTCATGACACAGTGATCCCAGAGGAAACATGCATACATCTTTTTTGTAGGGAATTTTATGTAGATTACTTATGTATTAGAACATTTTTTGCTATAAGCCACGGTTTACGAGTTATTTACGAAAAATTAAAAATAAGGACCTTTACACCCCCCTCCCCCCCTTAGCTCCACCCCTAACCACCAGTACTTTTAGTATGTGGTTTAAAACACCATTCCCTACAACTATGCCAAAATTCGCTTATACACGAGTTTTTTCCTCTGAGATTCCTTCGTTTGGTGTACTAATAGTGCTCCCTAACTATTCTCATTTGGAAATTATATTTTTCACCTCAACGACTCGAACATAGCGGTTTTGCTGCTTGAAACTAGTAGGGAAAAATAAAAAGTACAAATAAAAATATTTAGTTGATAAATAATTTGATTTGTGTTTTCACAATACGCTCAATAGATGGCAGCACCAGCTCTCTCTAGCTATTCTAGAAAACTGTAAAGTATTCTAATAGGAGGTGAAGGCATGTATTGCTTGCCCTTAGAGAATGGTCAAAGGCGCCTAGCCTTGTAAGGGATTGCATATACCCGAGAAAATTGACCGGTGGTTGCTAAGACCGAGTGGCCGAGGGGTGCAGGCATCAGCCACGAAAGCTGAGCACGTGGGTTCGATCCCCACCTCGGACGTTAGGTGATCTTGGTCGTTTTTCTTTGGTATATGACATCTAATTATAATACTTCGTTTATGTTTAAGGATGTATCGGAGCCTCGGGAGCCAACTCCGCTGGAGGCCATCAATGAGACGCTGGCAAGATGGCAGAGGACGGTCACGAGTAATGGTAAACAGGGCTTTATTTTAATTTTAAGTACAGTAGAACCCGCTTAATACGATCACGTTTAATACGATTTCCCGCGTAATACGCCATTTTATGCCGGTCCCTGCATTTTGCATGCTGTTTTCCTACATTTTTGTACGGTTAATACGATTCATCATCCCGTTTAATACGCTGTCTGCAACCCAAGTTACATTGACTTATGGCATTATTTACTTATAGATGTAAGCAGGAATGTTATAATTTTACTATACCAATTGAAAATTAGGCTGGAAAAAATAATTCTACCGATCGCTCCTCCTTTGTTGTTGCATTGACCAAGCGACCTGTAACGTTCATGATCCCATCGCATTGTATACACCTGCATGTGCAACCTTAGTACAATTTGTTTTCTTTATCTATGCGTCCAAATCAGTTAAATATATAATATGTATCAGAAAAATATCTCATATGTAACATTTCACAGAAAAATTAAAAATTTGACAAAAAATAAATGCAATGTCTTCTTCCCGCATAATACGCTTTCCCGCTTAACCCATTCATGGCCACGCTCTAACGCACGAACACGTCCCGCCGGGCCACCATACAACGCGATTTTTGCTAAAACACACGACTCAGCGTATGGGTCACGGGCCTGGCGCGTACGCTTAATAAACTGCCGCTTTGAAACCGGCCAACGGGACAATGCTATGCAACTTTTTAAGTAACCTTTTTTTAAACCACAACTCGTATCACTATCAATGTTATCAGTGTTCACCTTTGTAGATCATTTTTGAAAGTAATAAATGAATAGGACGCCGTCTACAAAGTCGCGCCTCCATTCATTGTTTTTGACTGCGTAAACAAATTTAGTGATTTTATAAAACAGTTGACATGGCATGTTTTTGACACACAATGACATTTTTTTCTTATCTTTGCTACTTGCACGGCCTCTATAATAATCAGTGATCGGTTTTATGGATTCACCCTCGCGGGATTTCGCGTATAAAAAATGACGGGTGTGACTATAAAAAAATGAATACTATTATATTACATTATGAACAGTAACATGGCAAATTGCATGGAAATACGCATAAATAATCATAATTTTTCATGTTACTATAGGAAACCCGCCGGGGGAATCCAAAAAACCGATCACTGATAATAATTGATTATAAGAATTTAAACAAAGGTCGCCGCAATCCTTTATATCTTTGCACGTGCAGTGCTTATCGGCAAACTTTTTAACGACTAAGTAGAAGGTACCTACTTGCTTCACTATTACTTTGTCTTAAAAGTTTACACTGTAAAAGTTTTATTCCTCTTATCAGAAGTATAAATCACATATTTATTGATGTATGTATATGTAATTATGACCTGGTCACATCTGTTTGACGATAAGCACTGCATGTGCAAAGATATAAAGGATTGCGGCGACCTTTGTTTAAATTCTTAGACACAATTATTATAGAGGCCGTGCAACGAGATTTCAAATTCCGGTAATACAAAACCAACGTCGTAAAAATTGCAATCACTAAACACAGCACAGGAGGAGAGGTGAAGTCGCCAACGAATAAATCGAGACTAAATTATATTTCCCATATTACTTCAAAATACGTTTTTAATAGGAGGGATGGGTTGAACTACGTCACGTCATTGACTTCTGGGAAAACTACTGCAACGTGCATATGCAAGATAACACCGCTGCTCGGTTGCATTTATTGTTTATTACCTGGGTGGGCGCTCGGACGGCCATTACCTTTGAAGTCTTTTGTTTGAGCAAACAACATGTTTTTGTCACACTAAAATTATCTATAAATTATCGTTCAGATAGTAAATGTCAAAGTTGATATACAACCTCGACATAATAATAAGAAATAGCAAGACACGTTTGGACGTTTCCGTGAAAATGCAATGGGAAAGAATCTTTTCTAAAAACCGCCAAGATAAACAAATGTTATGTAAATACAGTTATATTAGTATGATTAAACAACTGCTTTACTTCATATAATTGAAACATAGTTTTATTACTATGAATTAATCTTAACATCACTGTTAGTAGTTACCTAAGTACCTATACAGTACCTACACTACAATGACCACACCATTTTATGTTAAGTATATAAAAGTACAGCGGAGAAACCTGGTTGCCTTACCCTTAAAAGAAAATGAGATATTATCGTCGATTGTAATATGAATGTAACCACCAAAATGACGAAATTGAGTTAAGTATACCGTTCGACTGCAAATTTTCTGCTCTATCGAACGGTCTATATAAAATTTTGATATCCAGGAAAAAATGTCGAATACGTTAACAAAAAGCCGTTAGCCGTGTGGTGACGGCAGTAGGAATACATTTGTCACCACCCCAACTCCTCCTGCGGGTGTCGTAAGAGTCGACTAAGGGATTTAAGTGTCACTGACCATTGTAAATTGATGATGGGCAGCAGCGTCATCATAGTGGACACATTACTGCGATCGCCAATCCGCTTGCCCAGCGTGGTGATTATGGGCATTTACCTCCTAATGCGTCTATACGCATAGTTAATAGGAGAGGCCTACGTCCAGCAGTGGACTAACATAGGCTGATGATGATGATGATGACGTTAACAAAAATGTTGCCATTTTATTAGGTTTCTACGTTTTTTATTAACGTATGTAACGGTTTCAAAGAATCATAGACAATATTTTAACATAAGTACGAATTTATAAGTACAAAATATATTATGTCCTTCCTATTTAATGTAATCACCATATTTATATATATAAATGTCAATGCTGTAAACGTCATTTGTATTGTATGGCTCATAAGCAATTCGGTTTCAATTTGTGAGTTACACTAAATTACGAAATCCACTTTTGATGATTTTCATTAAATTATTAACGTAACTCCAAATTTTTTGTAAAATATTTAACGTAAGCACCAGCCATTTCCTGAACTACAACTGTGGTCGCAGTTAGTAACTGTGCATCAAATAGACCTCTCAAAAATAAAACAAACAAGATAAACATCATTTCAGTAGGATAATTAACTAAAAAGATACAACATACTTTATAAATGTCAAATTCGTTTTTGGGCCCTCCTGAAAAATCGTCATTTGCTGGTTACATTAATTCATATTACAACTGACGTTATAATCGTACAAAGTTTGGTCAATACAAATATTGCTTGCCACCATCCATAAGGTCATCGGTTGAAAAATGTTACAATACCAAACGACTTCAACGTGAAACAAGCTTTAAGACCGGCCAATAAAGCTTATTTGGGTCTGTCACGTAAACACTCGTAGTTTTTACAGACAGCGCCGGGCCACGGTGACCCATACCCTGAGCCATACTCATAACTTTGTATAAAAATATATTTTTCATATTTTTGAAATGTCAATATGTCTGTGTGCTTACAACACGTATGCATCTACAATTTTGTTATTTTGTCTTAAATTATACCTACAGTAAATCAAACTTGAACATTCAAGACCCCATTTTCATTAAAAAAAATCGTGCTCATCATTTTATGACTAAACGTAATTTGTGAAAGTGGTTGTTAGATTCAATCACACAAACATAATTGTGTCAATATAAGTTTCGTTTTTATTTTATTTACAATGTACTGATGACTCGCTTGCGAGTCACGGGCAATGCGGAAGCGTTGAGTCATGACCCATACGCTGAGTCCTTGGCCCTGAATGGGTTAAGACGCGTTATTTGCCTGGTCCCTACGAAATCGTATTAACGGGGTTTCACTGTAGATACAATTTTAAATCACGCTTGTAAAATTTTGTCTTATAATTAAGAGAGATAATTGGGTAGGTACTTGCAATTTTATATTACGGCTTATTTTATATTTTTTACTTATACTTAAAAGCTCTATTAAGGATTCTAGATCTGGAATTAATTTACCTTTGTTTTGTTAATATTTTTTACACTGCAATTTAAAGCTCTATGTAGGTCCATAGATTTGTATACGGCGGCGTGTGTATTTGACACGTGCGAATATTTTCATGGCGATTACTATCGGACCTAGGGAACCCGTTTTTATTTTCATACAAAATAATGAGGGTTTTCGATAATTTTTCTGCCACCAGGCGGCGCTTCGTACGCACCTGGTCTCGACAACTGTCAGATTCATACTATTCATAGGCACCTGGGCCTAAAATATTGAAATTCTATTTTATTTGGAAGAGAATTGATTTTGTAATGGATTACGACTATTACACGGTCATCGAACTGAAGACGGAGCTATAAAACAGGCGCGCAAAGTCACTGGTATTAAAAATAATTACTTTAACTTTGTTAATTTCATGAGAATTGACTTGGAACTATTTTATTTATTTATTTTAGGTAACAATATGCCTAAAGTAATGGTTTTCAGAATAAATAAACCTATAAATATGTTGAAAATTAAATGCGCGTATTTATTTTGACAGTTCGTTAAACGGTCGGCTCAGTGCTGCCATCTCACCTCCCCATAGCGGCAGAAAAAGTATCAAAAACCCTCATTGAGCACGCAATGTATTGCATCCAGTGGTAGCCACATTAATTAACGTAGACATAGACATAAATATCTAAACGTCATAAGAGTGTCATGTCAGTTGGACGGCATACATTGGTGTTGGGTTGCACTTTAGAAAAATCATTACAATAACAAATTTAACAAAATTATTATCTTATACGATTCTTAGGATCGGAGATTATCGCTGGATTAATTATTTGCCCGTATAAAATACACACTCTGTACAGACCACAAATATACCATAATAAAAAAGTTAAAAATCTCTGTTCAAGTGCGAGTCCATTTGATTTATGCACCGAGGGTTTCATACTAATTTGAATCACCTAATAGAACTATAAAAAGCGCGCCCAAGAGAATGTCTGGCCATACTTAGTGCAGGGTTCCGTAGTTATTCAAAAACGGCTGGGCCGAAATTGTTCGAAATAGATTTATTATAAAGTATGCATAGCAAGTACCTAGTATTAAATAAGCCATGATTCATAATTTTTTCGTATTTTTCGGTAGCACGCCAAGGATAAAAAGTTTACAGGATACAATTTTTACACACATTTTTTTCCTGGGAAGCTATACTAGATTAATCTATTTCAAAAGTCCATATCACATAAAAAAAAAGTACTTTAGGTCGCGCAAGTTAGTGTGTGAATTTGTCGATAGATATTAGATAGCGCTTTACACGTCATGCTCATTTTCGATGTTTTGTTTTCATGTTGTTTTAGTGGGAAGAGACTTTGGTGTTACCTATGTAGTACTCTGACTTAAGTCATAGTCATTTCATTTGTAAGTACAAAAGTATGAGAAGATGGAAAAATCACGCTAATTACGTTGCGCTGTCGTCTACGCCATTTGACAATGACATTTGCAATAAGTATTATTCAGCGTGTGTATTTGATACGGGCGAATATTTTAGTGGCGATTACTATCGGACCTAGGGAACCTATTTACATAAATTTATTTTAGAAATTAAGGTATTTTTTTTTTCATACAAAATAATTGAGCCCGCAATGTATTGCATCCACTGGTAGCCACATTACTTAAAGTAGACATAAGTATCTAAGATCTGAAATCGAATTGGAGATCAAAAATGTAAACAAATGGGATACCAGCACAAAAAAATTATCGCGAGAGGTGGGTAATCTAAAATCATTGAAATACTTTTAAAAAATGCGCACATGCATGTCACTGACGGTACGTATAGTTTTTAAATATTTTACTAATTTTAATATCATACATTATTTTTTTAATCATATATTTCTCTAGTTTTAATAAAATGTAGGGTGTTTAATTTATACTACTGGCAATGATAAGAAGTTTTAAACATTTGGTTCGCAGTTATAATAATGTTAATAATGTACCTACTGAAAAAAATGAAGATGGTGCTCCAAATGACTCTTTTATGATTCATAGAAACTCTTAAAATTTAGCATTACAAAGTACCTACATGAAAACAGATTTTAGTTTTTTTCATAGAAATTGATTCGATTGTAACTATAGATGAAGACTGGAATTCGTTCCCCGACTATCTTAAAGATTAAAGTAACACGACATTGGTTTTCAAACATTGATTATGTTGATTATTTACAACATTCTAGCAAATTTTCTAGGTATTATTTTTGTAATCAGGAACCGTGGACACTCAGCCGTATGTTTTTTTATAGTCATGTCCAAAAATATGTTATGATTGTGATACTTGTGTATCGAACATACTTTGACTTTCGCGTATCTACACCTAAACATCAAGCATTGTCTTAGGTTTAGCATCTGTAAGGATAGTTTGTAAGTGTGCAAATAAATAAAATAAAATGAATAAACCCATCTCAAAATGCGACGTTAATTTATAAAGGTGTTAAAAAATAAAAAGTTTTATACCCCTGGAATGTCATTTTAACATTGACTTTATAATGTCATGTCACTGTCATAGATTGTTTACATTTTTGATCTCGAATTCCATTTCAGAGCTTAAACGTCATACGATACGAGTCTCATGTCAGTTGGCCGGCATACATTGCTGCTGGGTTGCACTTTAGAAAAATCATTACACCTAATCAACAACAAAATTTAACGAAATGGTTATCTTATACGACTCGTAGGATCAGATATTATAGCTGGATTAATTATTCGCCCGTATCAAATACCCACGCTGTTTACTAATTTATCTAATAAATATTTATTTTTTAGTGCAAGCCAGTATGAGAGCCCGAATGCAAGCGCGCTTACAACTGGTAGAAGCCCAAGCGCGACGTAATAGCATTATTCGAGAATATACGCAGATGATGAACATGCGAAAATCATTGGACAATAGCTTAAAAGAGGTTGCGGTGAGTACTCTAGCTCTAACCATTACTTACTTACAATTATATACACACACACATGATCTTTATCCTTCATGTTTTCACGGAAACTTCTAAACATATATTTCTGTCTGAAACAACTTCATTGAAGTTTATTGTGTTAGTAATGTTAGTTTGGGCATATCCGTAAAAATGCGGAGGAACGAGGATTGTGCACCATATCTGTCTGTAGATTGTATTTAATTTTGAATTACACACTGTTAAAAATTAGGGAATTTTACAGACGAAAAATTACAGAATTCTGTAAAATTACATCATTTTCACAGAAAAAATTGTAATTTCACATATTTTTCATCAATTTTACAAAAATAAATTAAAAATTGATGAAAAATATGTGAAATTACAATTTTTTCTGTGAAAATGATGTAATTTTACATTTTTTCGTCTGTAAAATTCCCTAATTTTTAACAGTGCATTCAAACTGCTCGCATAATTCTCTCAATACAATAATTTTAGCCTGATTGGATCTCAGTTAATAGTTTAGTAATGGTTTAGTATTTGTATATTTCCAGGCTGCAATCGAGCAGTCGCAACAAGCATCGCGCACTCTAGAAGAACGGATCGAATGTGAACGGAAATGGAAACCGGCGAGCATTGTAATGTGCCCGAAAAAACAACGGGTACGGTCTACTCACTTAGTTTATATATTTACAATAATTACATGGATATTGAACAATAATAGAACTTAATATACTTATAGGCCTCTCTTCTTCAAAAAATGCGATTCGCGTATGAATACTCAGAACATATGTAGGTACCTAATAATTTTATTATTTTCAGGATCTAAGGAAGAGGGTAGAAGACATGAATTGTATTTTGAACAAAGGAACAATAAGCTTGCCCCGGTAATTAAGTGCAGTCCTCAAACAGTTTGTACATTTGGATCGAGTCTTCGATTGCTGAGAAATTGCAAGGTCCACCACCACATTTCCCAAAATGTCCCAGGA